>JAXIVJ010005595.1:0-57500 GCA_036785665.1 Chirona hameri
CAGCACTTCGCAGGCCAAGTCTGATGCGATGCCGCCTTTCTTCTGATGCAGGTTCATGATGGATGGGGTGCCGGTGAAGATCAGCGAGCAGTGCCGGCCCCCAAGCAAAGTCCACCTTCCGGCACCTCTCCGCACTCTGCCACCATCTGAGCCGGCCGTCCAGCCGGTAAGTCCAGTCGGAAAACCTTCTGCCGGCTCACCGCTCTTCCGCCGGCTCACTGCTCCCGAACTTTTACCATATATGGTTAAAGTTGGGGAATTTGTACTGAAACTTAAAGGGAATGTTTCACCTTTCTGAAAGTTGTCAAATATACGCTGGTTGTAATCGAAAATATGAAGCAAGTGCTGCTGAAAACGATGGTGATATTTTTCTTTCTCGAAAAGTCACTTAACTTTATGAAAATATATATCTTTTTTTGGGTGGGATGATGACGTCATTATTGCTATAGACCGCCGCTGATTGGCTAACAAAGTGGGATTGGCTGAAAAAGTCTGTCAGCCAATCAGCGGCGCCACTAGCCTAGACCCCATTTTGCAAACTATAAATTGAATTGCTTAAAAACGGCTAAGTTTTGTGGAAAATGACTTCAGCATTTTCGACATTTCAATAACGGCCAAAGATAATGGCTATCTCAGTTCAAAACCAATACAAAGGTGAAACATTCCCTTTAAACCTTTACGATATATCCTTGAGACCCGAGACAATTGGCGCGGCCAAAATTTAATAACATTTTCAACCCTGCCTTATTGCAACCTCAGACAAACGAATATGCTTATATTTTATGAAGTTGTTGTTGGCTGCCACCCACTGCGCATGCGCTGTGATACAATTGGACTATGTAGTATGTCCCATTAAAAACGTGGGCAATTTTGGGACCTATGCTATCTCTTCCAGCGGTGTCGATTTTTGAAAACGATTGGGGGGGGGGGGCGAACAGGGACGGATCCTTAAGGTGAGTCTATCAGCGTCATGGTTTTACACATTTTAAAGAAATTCTAGGCAATGTGTACAAAGGAGTGTATTTTGTAATCAATTCATAATGCAAAAACAAACGAAATCTCATGAGTTTTGGACTTCTGTCAGACATCCCCCCAAACCAACGTTTTTGGCCGGTCTGCATCTTCCAGAGGCCCGAGGCCTTACTTGTAACCCTTACTTAGTAAAACGTCAATGTTAAAGGAAATAGTTCACCTTGTACAAATTTTACCCAACACGATTTGATTATATTTTGTAATACAATTTATTTTTATATTGTCAAAAATGGCCTTATATCGCGCAGATTCAGGACAGAAGGCCGTAAATTTGTATTGTTTATCAAAACTATATGCATACTCTCCGAGTCAGAGTCCTGACGTCACGCGAATGTAAAAAATGGTTCAGCCAATCAGATTCGAAAGTAGTCGCGTAAAGATAGACTCGCATTGGAGATGTGCCAACCGGCTGCCGGCGATTCGCTTGCTAGCACCAGTTGCAAGCTGATTGGCTGATGGTATAGCCTCTGCCCGGGCTAGAACCAGTACAACATTCTTTCGCCAGCACCGCATTCCTTCGCCAAAAACTCAAATATATTCGGCTGGAGAGTCTTTTCAGTCAAGAAAACTTGCAGATAGGGGTTTCCCAACACGGGCTACAAAACTGCTATCTCAGTTTAAAACTAATATTGAAGGTGAACTATTTCCTTTAACCTGACGTCCTGACATTGACTGGGGGGGGGGGGCAAATATCTCCCCTGGCGTATTTTCGCAATAGCTCAAAAACCAATAGCGACATCAACGTGAAACTTTGAGTACCTTCTCCTACACCGACTTTACGTCATATGTGTATAAATGAAGCAATTTTGTCGAAAAAGTAGAGATATAGCGAATTTAGTGGCGTCATCATCATCATCATTTTATTTTCCCAAATTCGTACATAAAAACAAGCACTGCAGACAGTGCAGTATACTGAGGATTGGTGCGGAGGTGCTTGGCGGAGGTGCTTGGAGCGCCTATATCGTGGCACCTCTCCTGACCGTTCCTATGTTGAAAGCAAAAAAGTAAATATTCCGGTTTTGTTTAACATATTTCTAACCTAATCGAGCGGACGCACGCCCGTGCACCCCTCCCGTGTGGCGTCTCTACACATGAGTTTTAACTTCACTGAAATGAGGCCAGGTGGTAAAATGACTATCACGATCGAATTATACGTGTAAAATAATCCATTGAACATGTGTCGCATGGCTTTCGTATATTTTATTTCGCATAGTTACCTTTTGTGGCCACCTGACCTTGACCGTGACCTTTGCCAAATTTATCACTTTTACTCATGCGGAATGTGCATTTTACCTTCAAGAACACTTTGGGTGATAATGGTCGCAATCGAAGACTGAATGGAAAGTATGGCCCATACACTCAAATACCTTGATTTTGACCTTACCGTGACCTGATATTTGACGTCAACTAAATTTTTTTTAGCATGATTTAAATACGTCTTATTGAGAGCTTTCGAATGCCTTCTTGCGCGTCTCGCTACGCTCATTGGTTCGAAAGATAAACAGGGGCCGATATCCCCCCCCCCCCCCCCCCAGTCAATGGCGATCGAAATTTACGCCATTGACTGGCAATACCACTGTTGCGGTATTGCCAGCATTTCATGCGGGAAAAACTTTATCCTCCATATTGCTAGGGTTGTTTGAACACGCTCAAAGATTCTTTGGAAATATAAAAACGGTCTCGCTCGGATGGCCGTTATTTTCATGTCTACCGGGCCAGGGCATCGTATTATTTATTTTGTGCGCACCTTTTCTGATTTTGTTTTACCCGTGAACATTCTAAGTCACAGTTCTATACATACAGTCGTTACCTGAGGTAGAACTGACCTACAGGTCAGGTCAAGCGGACCCACCCCCAATGAAGTTCAAGCTAGACGGGAATGAGCGGTAAGACGGTCACCCCTCTATACACAAACATATACTATAGCTACGACACGCAAAACGGTGTGCTACGATTCTTTTTCTATCCAGGACTTGTAATGTCCGTTTCTAACACCGTCACTCTACTGTCGAAACACTATTGACCAGTCATGACTCATGTTCATGGGTACGACGAGAGGAAATTCCGTGCGCATCACGCAGCACTGAGACTATGTACAGGTCACTGCAAAAATAATGGTAGGTACTATGATAGATGGGTAAAACCTAGCAGCGTTTCATAACAACAATAGATATCCCTGAAGAAAAAAATGAGCGGTACATCTCCGTCCTCAACATAGGCAGCTCTCTGTCACTTTTCACTATTCTACGCCTTCAAATAAAATCACAATATTCGAAAAACCTGATTCTCTCCCCACTTGAGTGGACTGAGGCATCTCGACCCTGAGACCGCCTCTGATCGGAGAGTTGTAAGCCCACACCGGCACAGCGTCGGGCGTAGTAGCTTGCATTTAGCGGGTCCTCGAATAGGGGCTATCCATCGTAGTAAGAAAAACGTGTAGTCTTAGACCCCGTGTCAACTAATAGCTGCCCGCCTCACAAACGGGCAGTGGAAGGGGCAGAGGTTACCGATAAACGAAGCGCTGAACAGCGGGAGGGTCGGCTTGACTGTGGTTCTGGGATCAGAGCGACGATGGAGGTGCAAATTGCGGGTAGAGGTGCATATTTCTGGAGATCCTCTCACATGAGGTGCGATAATACGTATTTAACAGACAACAGTAAACAAACAGATATTCTTCGTTTCTGTCACGGTGAGAATTTGAAATAGATGTATTTGTTTATTGAAATACCTATCCATATATTACCAAAATTACCAATAAATGTATATATATATATATATATATATATATATATATATATATATCACACACACACACACACACACACACACACACACACAACACACACACACACACACACACACACACACACACACACACACACACACACACACACACACACACACACACACACACACACACACACACACACACACACACACACACACACACACACACACACACACACACACACACACACACACACACACACACACACACACACACACACACACACACACACACACACACACACACACACACACACACACACACACACACACACACACACACACACACACACACACACACACACACACACACACACACACACACACACACACACACACACACACACACACACACACACACACACACACACACACACACACACACACACACACACACACACACACACACACACACACACACACACACACACACACACACACACACACACACACACACACACACACACACACACACACACACACACACACACACACACACACACACACACACACACACACACACACACACACACACACACACACACACACACACACACACACACACACACACACACACACACACACACACACACACACACACACACACACACACACACACACACACACACACACACACACACACACACACACACACACACACACACACACACACACACACACACACACACACACACACACACACACACACACACACACACACACACACACACACACACACACACACACACACACACACACACACACACACACACACACACACACACACACACACACACACACACACACACACACACACACACACACACACACACACACACACACACACACACACACACACACACACACACACACACACACACACACACACACACACACACACACACACACACACACACACACACACACACACACACACACACACACACACACACACACACACACACACACACACACACACACACACACACACACACACACACACACACACACACACACACACACACACACACACACACACACACACACACACACACACACACACACACACACACACACACACACACACACACACACACACACACACACACACACACACACACACACACACACACACACACACACACACACACACACACACACACACACACACACACACACACACACACACACACACACACACACACACACACACACACACACACACACACACACACACACACACACACACACACACACACACACACACACACACACACACACACACACACACACACACACACACACACACACACACACACACACACACACACACACACACACACACACACACACACACACACACACACACACACACACACACACACACACACACACACACACACACACACACACACACACACACACACACACACACACACACACACACACACACACACACACACACACACACACACACACACACACACACACACACACACACACACACACACACACACACACACACACACACACACACACACACACACACACACACACACACACACACACACACACACACACACACACACACACACACACACACACACACACACACACACACACACACACACACACACACACACACACACACACACACACACACACACACACACACACACACACACACACACACACACACACACACACACACACACACACACACACACACACACACACACACACACACACACACACACACACACACACACACACACACACACACACACACACACACACACACACACACACACACACACACACACACACACACACACACACACACACACACACACACACACACACACACACACACACACACACACACACACACACACACACACACACACACACACACACACACACACACACACACACACACACACACACACACACACACACACACACACACACACACACACACACACACACACACACACACACACACACACACACACACACACACACACACACACACACACACACACACACACACACACACACACACACACACACACACACACACACACACACACACACACACACACACACACACACACACACACACACACACACACACACACACACACACACACACACACACACACACACACACACACACACACACACACACACACACACACACACACACACACACACACACACACACACACACACACACACACACACACACACACACACACACACACACACACACACACACACACACACACACACACACACACACACACACACACACACACACACACACACACACACACACACACACACACACACACACACACACACACACACACACACACACACACACACACACACACACACACACACACACACACACACACACACACACACACACACACACACACACACACACACACACACACACACACACACACACACACACACACACACACACACACACACACACACACACACACACACACACACACACACACACACACACACACACACACACACACACACACACACACACACACACACACACACACACACACACACACACACACACACACACACACACACACACACACACACACACACACACACACACACACACACACACACACACACACACACACACACACACACACACACACACACACACACACACACACACACACACACACACACACACACACACACACACACACACACACACACACACACACACACACACACACACACACACACACACACACACACACACACACACACACACACACACACACACACACACACACACACACACACACACACACACACACACACACACACACACACACACACACACACACACACACACACACACACACACACACACACACACACACACACACACACACACACACACACACACACACACACACACACACACACACACACACACACACACACACACACACACACACACACACACACACACACACACACACACACACACACACACACACACACACACACACACACACACACACACACACACACACACACACACACACACACACACACACACACACACACACACACACACACACACACACACACACACACACACACACACACACACACACACACACACACACACACACACACACACACACACACACACACACACACACACACACACACACACACACACACACACACACACACACACACACACACACACACACACACACACACACACACACACACACACACACACACACACACACACACACACACACACACACACACACACACACACACACACACACACACACACACACACACACACACACACACACACACACACACACACACACACACACACACACACACACACACACACACACACACACACACACACACACACACACACACACACACACACACACACACACACACACACACACACACACACACACACACACACACACACACACACACACACACACACACACACACACGCTCGTACGCACATACACACATACACACAGCGCGCAGTGATGTTAGTGTGCCTAACCAGAGCGTGTATGGTTCGTGTGTGTGCGTGTGATGTTATTTTTTTCTTTTTTTGATTCTGGTGTATTTGTATTTGGTTTCGCAGAAATATACTAGCCCTTGAGTGGGACAAACCGAAAAAAGTATGGACGACACTCAAACCAAATTTCAATGCATTATCTTTATTTTGCACTGACTTATGGCTCCTTAAGTATAAGTAACTCATGACGTCATTTGTTTAATTTCCTTTCTTTGCTTTTAGTGATTAGATACAGACAAATAAGTGCCACCGCTGTATTTTTTTTTAGACAAAGCTGGTCTAGAAACACGCCTTTTGTATTTAGATGAATCAATTTAAAATGTTGTCCTTATTGTGACCTGACCTTGTGACCTGAGGACAATTATATGGGGTCAGATTGTAAAAATGGCTGCTGCTATCGAATTCAACGTGTAAAATATCCCATACATGCGTCCCATGGCTTTCGTAGACCTGTGACCTTTTGTGACCTGACCTTGACCTTCGCTTAAAATTTCACTTTCGCTTAAACGGGAGATGCATTATACCTTTGAGAGCACCTTGTGTGATAATAGTCAATCAATAGCAATATAAGGCTTTGGATGGAAAGTATGGCTCAAAAACTCAAATACCTCAAGTTTGACCTTTGAGCTTATCGTGACCTGACCTGTGACCTTATTTGAAGAATTTCGGGTGTGCATTATATTCGTCTCCTTGAGATATTTCGTTCGCCGCCTTGCGCGTCCCGCTGCGATCATTGGTTTGGAAGATGCGAGGGGGCTAATATTTACCCCCCAACCCCTAATACCGCAGCGTTCGGCTGCCGACCCCAGCGGGGCGCGGGTGAAAGGGAAGGCGATGGTGGTGGAATGGTTTATCTATGTGATTTTCGGAGATAAAAAATATGCGGTACCCGTCATTCTCCGATAGGCCATAATGGTAACTTATGTTGTGACATGAGGTCAGATCACTCGTTGTGCACCGTCTATAGGCTGGTGAGAATACTGTCTATACTGTCTATAGGCTGGTGAGAATACTGTCTATAGGCTGTCTATAGGCTGGTGAGAATACTGTCTATACTGTCTATAGGCTGGTGGGAATACTGTCTATACTGTCTATAGGCTGGTGGGAATACTGTCTATACTGTCTATAGGCTGGTGGGAATACTGTCTATAGGCTGTCTATAGGCTGGTGGGAATACTGTCTATAGGCTGGCTATAGGCTGGTGGGAGTACTGTCTATAGGCTGTCTATAGACTGGTGGGAATACTGTCTATAGGCTGTCTATAGGCTGGTGGGAATACTGTCTATAGGCTGTCTATAGGCTGGTGGGAATACTGTCTATAGGCTGGCTATAGGCTGGTGGGAATACTGTGTATACTGTCTATAGGCTGGTGAGAATATTTAGCCGTTAAAACGACTTCGATAAGTACTTTAGGGAGAAAGTTATGCGGTACCCGATATTTGACCTCGCGGTCACTCTTTGACCTCCCGAGGTCAAACGATTGACCTCATCGAGAAATGCTTTCATGGTTCGGATACACTCGATAGACACCAACATTTCGTATAAGTTTGAACACAATCGGTTTGAATACTTATTTGGACGGCTCGTTAAATGGATAGTAGCGCCTTTCCAGGTGACCTGAGGTCAAACGGTGACCTGGAGGGGCCAGGTCTTGCGTTGTGCACTTTCGGTGGACAAACGGAATGCGATGGTGGTGGAATGGGTTCTCTAAGTGATTTGGGGAAAAAATATGCGGTACCCCGTCATTCTCCCATAGGCCATAATGGTAACCTATGTTCTGACCTGAGGTCAACCGGTGACCAGGGGCGGTCAGATCACTCGTTGTGCACCGTCTATAGGCTGGTGGGAATATTTAGCCGCTGAAACAACTTCGGTAAGTACTTTAGAAGAAAGGTTATGCGTTACCCAAGATTTGACCTTCGCGGGCACTCTTTGACCTCCCGAGGTCAAACGAATGACCATATTCGGTCATACCGGTTCATTTTTTAGGCCTGCCATCTAGTGAACGAGTTCGGAACTACAAGTTGCCGACCCAGCCGCTACATGTTAAAGTCCATAGACGAGTGGCGCTTTTTCTTAAAATCATATTAAATCTTCAAAGTATTATACGAAACTATTGAAAAAGTGCACTCACCACGTTATAGAGCGTGCAAAATTCAGTAAGAAAAATACCATTTCGCTTGGCTGACCCGATGCACTTTAGTTCCCGAAGCCGGTACGTGTATCACGGATGTTACAAGCTCATAGACGACTGGCGCACATATGGAAATTACGTTATAGTTCTCAACCAACTTAAAATATCGGAAAAAGCACACGTAACACGTCAAAGACCAGTCATTTCGGTCTAAAAAAACGATAAAATGAAAAACATGAGACAAAATCAATGATTATCCTAAATGAGCCGCTTACCATTACTGGTGACCCGATATGCCTCAGCGAGAAATGCTTTCAGGTTTCGAATACACTCATAGACACCAACATTTCGTATAAGTTTGAACACAATCTGTACCACTCTAACCCCTTCAAAACTCCGCCGTAAACAATGCGCCCTGCACTGACGCACAGACGCCAGTCCGCTTGGTAGCAGTTGGCATCAGCACCATCTACAACAGCTTTCAATTGTGGTGCCCTATTGAATCGAATCAACTAATGATTCATCCAAAAATGTCCGACTCATGTGTCGATTCATGATTCAACTCTGAGTCGGTTACATGTCTGGTAACTAACATAACAATCACTTATCCTGATCCTGGCTGTCTACCACCAGATTTTAGAAAGCCGATCGAGTAGTCGGTCATCGTGCAACAGCGTCCGGCTGGGCGACAGCTCCACTTCATCAGAGCGCTGATTCAGGAGCACTGGGGATCTTGTCGGCACTTCAAGTTCAAACAGCCCTTTCACCAAGGAGATGGATTGCTCAGCTGGATTGTGCTGAACCACGGTTAACTGAAGTCAGGGAACCGTTCGGAGGGCGTTTCGGCAAGTTTTATCCACGCTCCTGGCGGCAAGCACCGAAACGGAAGGCTTTCCACAGACTGCTCCGACTGGCCGGCAGCCTGTTACGACTCCGACTGGATAGTCTGAGTAGTCTACACCACCGACAAATCGACGTCAAAAAATGGATAGTTGTAGCCATTTTCACAACCTAACCCCCTATAATGACCCTTAGGTGAAGTTTGGGTCAAGGTCAGGTCACATAAGGTGATTTTTTGTTTTTACAAATGTGAAAATGATTCATCAGCGCCGTACCGGTGCTCGGCGCCACCTTCGCCGTGCTGGGGGGGGGGGGGGGGGGGGGGCGGGGCGTTTCGACGCCCACTCAAATTCGGCTCCTATTGGAGGTATACAAAAACCGAAAGTACCGTTCGAAAGCTCTTCAAAAATCATTTTGAAATTATTTCAGTCATATATTGGCTCAGGTCAATATTGAGGTCACCAGAGGTCAATCCGACTGGCCTGTTCTTGGTAAACGTGCCGTTGGGCTGAAAGTGCCGAACAGGGCTCCTGGGGAGAATGGCCGGTTGTGACCAGAAACCTTCAACTACGTGTTCAAGATTATATTTCGACTAAATGACCAAATGTCTACAATGGATTTTAGCACGTGCTTATCCTCGCCATACGGGAGTTTTTTTCTCCTTCGCCCTACAGAAACAGGGGGGGCTGGGCCTGACAGCCCAGCCCCCCAGCCCCCCCTGTTAACTTCCAAACCAAGCAACTTAGAGCAATGCGGTAATAACCAGCATGTTGCCTGTCATGAAAGGAATCTAACAGTATGCGATGTTTAGGTCTCAGGTCAACGGGTGACCTTCCAGGTCAAGTGAATGACCTCGGATTTACCACGTCCAGAACCGCGATTTTGCTCTTCAGAAAACCTAAAAATTAGAAATTGATAAATGTAAATAAAAAGGCATGTTCCTAGACCAGTTTTGGCTCAGAAATACACAAAAAGTAATTATTTGTTCGTATCTGGTCAAAAAAGGTTAAAAAAAATATTAAAAAAAATGACGTCGTCAGTTTCTTACACTTAGAGAGCCATCACTCAGTGCAAAATAAAGATATGGCTTTGAAATTTGGTATGGGTATTGTTCATACTCAGTTCTCTCACATATATTCCGGTTTTTCTAATATCTTTGAAAATGTTGATTTTGTGGGGATTTTTTTTAACGTTTTTTTAATTTTAGGGGTTAAAAACCCAAAATTGTGAAAATCCGAGATTGCCATTTTAAAGAGAATGTCATTTTGTATCTTTGGTGAATTGCGTTTGCAAATTGATTTAAAATTCTGTTTTCTACGATTTTTCCAATATTTCTCATTTTTTTCCAACATGACGTCATCAAAAATGTATATCCCAAACTACTGAACCAATTTCAATTACATTTCTACAGCCTACGCATAATTGTTGTAAACTCAGCTAGCAAAAATTTCAGCAAGATGCACTGCATGTGTAAAAAGTTATGCAAGACAAACCTCAGGGGGAGCTGTCAGGCCCCCCCCCCCCCCGCCGTAGGGCGAGGGTTAAAATATTATTTTACTTTTGCACGTGACTTGTTTATGTGTGGGTCATTCATTCTCGATCACCCGGCACCGTCCATAGACCGCTGGTCAATGCATGACGTAGCCAAAGACCGTGTCGATGGCCCGCAACCCTTCACCGACTTCAATATGTTACCACAGCACGACATGATATAGATTATCTATGCCGATCAGGATATCCACATCACCACCCCCTAAGTCATCGGCCATCAGATCCGGCAGCCCGGAAGACACGTGGGGTGGTGAAATAGTCGGAAGGGGTGAGCACAACCGATCGGTGCTCCACATGTCGAGTCTCACTGGACCGGAGCGGAACCTGTTCTGTTGCGAAGATCAACTCTGACTCGGTCGTACTGCCGAGGCTCCTCTGCCTTTTCCTGAAATCCGATGCACGAGAATGTGCCGTTACCAGTAACTGGGAGGCCCAGCTCATCTGCCAATGAACTTCTGATATAGGATGAATCAGAACCTCCGTCAAGAAGGACGCGTGTTTCACGGCGACCTTCGGGACCTGCAGCTTCAACCAGAGCCGTCTGTAAGAAGCTTCTGTTTTCACCCATCCCTCTGGCATTGTACCGGTGATGACCCTGGGAAAGAAAATCACACGACCCGGTACCTGCGCTTGATGACTGAGTGGAGGCCGGGCAGGCGAGAACGGCGCCGCTTGGGCCGACAACCCTGACGCACTTGTACCACGCTGTGGGGGGCTGAAGGTGTAGTGGAGCAGAGAGTGGTGATGCCGGCCACATGCAGCGCACGGACTACCCTGGCAGTCCTTGGCGCGATGCCCGATGCTGAGGCATTGAAAACATGCCTTGGACGTCTTAACAGTCCTCCACCGAGCATCTACCGATATCTTCCTAAACTTTTCGCACTGATGGATTCCGTGCTGACTCCTCCCGCAGGCTCCACATGACACCACTCTCGGCTTGGGAGAGAACCTCGGGTTCTCGGCGTGGACACACGTTGAGCACTCAGATTGCTCGAGACGGACGGCATCGATAGCAGAAGGTCAGAGGAGACATCAGGAACTGTCCCTCCCCTCGCCGACTCCCGAATTCGAATATCCTGTTGTAGAAATTTCAGGAATTCCGAGAAGTCGCCGTTTTCTCGCCTGGCCCACCCAATACACCAGCTCTCCGGGATCTTGTCCTTCACGATGGGTAGCAGCAGGCTAGAGAAACTTTCAGTTGAGACTCCGAGGGAACTCGAGGCTCGAATATGTGCCGACAAGTGATGGATCAGCGACCGAATGGGCTTGAGATCATTGTGGCGGACGGACGGCATGTGCAGCATGTCTCGCATCAGCGTCTCCCGACGCACGTTGTCCAGCTCGAAGCGCTCCCTCAGCCGCCACAGCCTGGGCGTATCCATCACCCGAGACCGGGATCCCTTGAATGGATCGTGTGCCACCCCGGCCAGATGCGACTTCAGGACCACGAATTTCTGGGCGTTTGCGTAACCAGGATTGTTATGGACCTATATCGTAAATAACTTCCAGAATTCAGATCACTTCATGACGTCGCCGTGAAAAGTAGGAATTTTCACGGCGAGGGAGAATTTCATGTCGGCGTTCCCTACTGAGCTCTGTGGTTCAGCCTTGCCCTTGGCTTCTTCAGCCTTTTGTGGACGGGCGAGAAGGCGGGGAGAGCCCAGGAATACCTCGTTCTCCATTGCATGCACGTGGTTGGTGTCATTTACTTGGCCCTCCTTGTTCAATTGGACCTGGATGCCCTGCAGCTTATTCTGCAGTTTCCCAACGTGATGGATTTTCAGAGCAAGCTGGTCCTGGCACTCCTGGTCCAATGTTGTTTGGTCCCCCTCTCGATATGCCCGCAGATCGTTACATAGTTGTACTTCCTTTGTGCGAAGTTTGGTTCTGACCGCTGGCAATTTATCCATGACTTATGATTTGCTTGCTGCGCCCAAGCTCTGAACTATAATTAGAGAGGACTGAATTCAATGGAGCAATAAGGCAACTAAAAAAGACAACCTAGCAGAAGTCGTCCTTCTAAGCCGGACTTACGCTGATGCGGTACAAACGTCAACAAACGACCGCCGTCCGGTGGCCGGACTCGCGTGCCCCGGGGCGGCCAACCGGTCACGCGCACTCCAGCGGTTCATGCACGCGTGCCACCCAGTGGTGGCCTACATTACGCTACGGTATGGTTTTTGGTAACCCGTAGCTCAGGAAATTGTTCCTTAGCGTAATCGAAGCATTTCGTAGCGTACTACCGATAAATATTAAAATAACGTAACTGCTACGCAAGGTATTTCGTAGCATATCATCAAGGGCGGCACCACAGTGGGGGAGGGAGCAGGGGCCGGACAAAGATTGCGCCCCCTCCCCCGACACCTGGGGAGGTCCCATAATAAACCCTTGCAAATATACCTGAATACTGAGCAGTTCCAAAATACATAGACATTAGGAATGAGTTTCGAGTCGCCACTTAAAATAACAATCAGGAGATGTTCGAGGAGGCACCTAACAAGATAAGCGTGACAAATTCCAAGGAGTCCTCACGAAAATAACCAGGGAGTCTCCTTCTCAAATGGGACCCCTGACTTCGGTTTGCCCCCCCCCCCCCCCCCCACCACCACCACCACTCATCCGTGGCGCAGTCCTGCAAATCATATGTTGCTGACGGTAATGGGTATCTTATTGGTACCATATATAGCTAATGGATAACCTTATTGTCAAGTTCTAACCTCTCATGGATCGGTGGTTAAATTAACGTTAAGTTTATTTGTAATTAAGGCGCCATATATAGTATTGATTTAACTCGCCGTTGGCTGGCGTCACAGCCGAAAGTTATTGACTGAGGGCAAATATTGCTCCTCAGTCGAGACGCATATACTGTTTGTCACAAATGTTTTGAAACTCCAAGAAACTTTTTTTTGCAGCAAAAGCGGTGTGGTATTTTTGACGTTCTTTGAGTTTGCATAAAGCCTAGATGTTTACGACATGTTTTAAATTAACTTAGTTTCCATCAAACTCGTAAATAGTAACGTCACTGAATTTGAAGTACCATAAATGAAGTTCTCTGATCTTGTCTCAGTTTGAAGTTATGTTTATAAGTTCAGTCAGAATCTTTTGAGTGGACGGATTTCCGAGGTAAGGTTCCGCGCTAAGCAGAGCTTGTTGCACAGGCCCTGACCCCACCATCAGACCTCGCAATTCCTGGTAACTGATGGAATTTAGAAGCGAAGGTTTTACATACCCGAACATACCTGGACAAGGTCCGCTCCGCCCTCTGGTGTCACCTGACCCTGAACGCGACTGCCGCCGCCGGCCGCAGGCCATCCTAATCAGGGCAAATAGCGAGCGTCGAAGTGACTTGAACCTGGCCTGGCACACTGAGTGAGGTCTGAAGCCCAGCCCCCTCCCGTCTGAGCTACAGGGTCGGACAAGTTAACACGCGCAGTGGAGGGGGGGGGGCTTTGGTGCCCCCACATGTTGTTCGTGAATAGCTCGAAAACGAAGCGGATCAGGGCGTTAGTTTTTGTTCTAAATTTAAGCCAAAATAATAGCGAATCGTTTGACGCAAAAAAATGACAATCGGTTGGTAAATTTTTGAGTTATATGGATTTGAAGTTAAGATGGCGGCCAAAATAGAGGTCGGCGAAGCGATATCTTCGGAACCAACAGTCGGATCGGGATGATTCAAACGACATTCATCAGCCAATGTCAATGTTCATCTCCTGAATACAACTTTGGACACCCTGCTGGTGACCTGTGACGTTACAGAGGTCAAATTACCAAAATGGGGGACATTTGGCCAGATTTAACCTTCGGAGCCTCGTTTGACCTTGACGATATTGACTTAAGGTCACCAAAATATCAGCAAATGTAGATCTTTGTAGCACCTACCTACACTGTAAGTTCGATCGTTATAGCTCTCATACTTTCGGAGATCGTATGGGGGGCACAAAAGTCCCCCCCCCCCTCTCCAGTGCGCGTTAGTGGCATACCCCTCTCCAGTGCGCGTGTTAATGCTGGTTAAACTTGGGAGCCTGATATCTTTATTGGTTTCTATCTATTGCTATTGCGAATGGTCGTTAATAGAAGGACAATATTGGCCCGCCAGTCAATGTGCGGGTTAGGTGCCATACACTAGGTAAGAGTCAGTAAGACGATCTGAGTTGTCCAGATATAGGTAAGGTGTCATACACTAGGTAAGAGTCAGTAGGACGATCTGAGTTGTCCAGATATAGGTAAGGTGCCATACACTAGGTAAGAGTCAGTAAGACGATCTGAGTTGTCCAGATATAGGTAAGGTGCCATACACTAGGTAAGAGTCAGTAAGACGATCTGAGTTGTCCAGATATAGGTAAGGTGCCATACACTAGGTAAGAGTCAGTAAGACGATCTGAGTTGTCCAGATATAGGTAAGGTGCCATACACTAGGTAAGAGTCAGTAGGACGATCTGAGTTGTCCAGATATAGGTAAGGTGCCATACACTAGGTAAGAGTCAGTAGGACGATCTGAGTTGTCCAGATATAGGTAAGGTGCCATACACTAGGTAAGAGTCAGTAAGACGATCTGAGTTGTCCAGATATAGGTAAGGTGCCATACACTAGGTAAGAGTCAGTAGGACGATCTGAGTTGTCCAGATATAGGTAAGGTGCCATACACTAGGTAAGAGTCAGTAAGACGATCTGAGTTGTCCAGATATAGGTAAGGTGCCATACACTAGGTAAGAGTCAGTAGGACGATCTGAGTTGTCCAGATATAGGTAAGGTGCCATACACTAGGTAAGAGTCAGTAAGACGATCTGAGTTGTCCAGATATAGGTAAGGTGCCATACACTAGGTAAGAGTCAGTAAGACGATCTGAGTTGTCCAGATATAGGTAAGGTGCCATACACTAGGTAAGAGTCAGTAGGACGATCTGAGTTGTCCAGATATAGGTAAGGTGCCATACACTAGGTAAGAGTCAGTAAGACGATCTGAGTTGTCCAGATATAGGTAAGGTGCCATACACTAGGTAAGAGTCAGTAAGACGATCTGAGTTGTCCAGATATAGGTAAGGTGCCATACACTAGGTAAGAGTCAGTAAGACGATCTGAGTTGTCCAGATATAGGTAAGGTGCCATACACTAGGTAAGAGTCAGTAAGACGATCTGAGTTGTCCAGATATAGGTAAGGTGCCATACACTAGGTAAGAGTCAGTAGGACGATCTGAGTTGTCCAGATATAGGTCAGCACCAATGACCCAATGATTTGCACCAATTATTTGTACTAATGATTATGTTTTGTGTTACGAATATCTTATCAACTGTCTGCCACGAAATAAATGCATGGTGGCTGGTTGATCGGCAAAGTTAGAAATCTGGATGAACGAATAACACCGTTACCTACTGTTTATTTTCCTGATATCTTTTGTATCGTAGTACGATACATTCCAAGCTACGTTTAATACAAAATAGCGTAATCGGTAACGTAGCAGCGACGGTCAGGCAACCGGCATCGTTTCACCTACTGGTGCACTCGTCGCGTGCTCCCGGCACAGCCGCTTTTAGGTCACAACATTCAACAGAAACAGCTGTTACTAGTTTGGCACGTGGCGGCACCCAGTTCACTATGCACGTGCGCACGTGAAACTACTACTTCATATACCAGACTTAGAGCCTATGCGAAATCGCCCGCTCGGTCATCGTCCATAAAGGCGTTTTACTGGTATAATAGAATTGTAATATATCGGAGGAACAACCCATCAAGCGTTTCGAATGCATCAGCCTTAGCATCATGGTAACCAACGGAAAGCAACCAGTAAAACACGTTCTTGTACTTTCTTGTCAGATGTCCCGAACCCAACCATGCAGCCCATCACACTTTAACATTTTAAACTGGCAACATTATTAGCGTGTGCGTGTCCGTCCGCGTTCGTGTGAGTGTGCGTGCGGGCATTTGTAGTGGCACCGCATGTTGTTTCTGTTTAATGACAGCATTATCCAGTCACCTGAACCAATGTCAAACAACGCTGCTGGTGTCGTTTTTTCAGATGGCCTTCGAGCTGGAGACCAATGCGCTGCACTGGGTCCAGGAGCGGCGGCAGAACCTGCTGTCGGAGCGCAGCGGACGCAGAGGCCGGCTGGAGGTGAAGGATGAGGTCAAGCGGCACCAGCGGGAGGAGCAGGCGGAGCAGGTGCGCCGCGAGGAGGAGCAGCAGCGGAGAGGGCAAACTGAGCAGGCGGCGCAGCGGCTAGCCGAGGAGGAGGAGCAACTGCGCTGCGAGGAGGAGCAGGGGCTGGAGGAGTTCCGCCGGAGACGGCAGCAGGCGCCGCCGGCCGGTGCCGAGGACGTCACACAGGAGGGCCGCCCGGAGCCCGTGGAGCCGGCCGCCGAGACTGCTGCTCCCTCGCCAGTGGCTCCCTCCGCTGACGCCGAGACGTCTGCCGCTGCTGCTGCTGTCGTCACGGCTCCCGCCTCCGCCTCCGTCTCCAGCTGCACGGCTTGCTCGGCTCCAGCAGCCGCCCCCTCCGCCGCTCCTCCCCCGCACACCACCTCTGCCTCTGCGGCCTCTGTGACGCATCAGTGGGCGTCTGCTGCCGCCGCACTCTCACCTCCGGCAGCCGCCCCCTCCGCCGCTCCTCCCCCACACACCACCTCTGCCTCTGCGGCCTCTGTGACGCATCAGTGTGCGTCTGCCGCCGCCGCCGCACTCTCACCTCCCGCAGCCTCCTCTTCCGGCGCCACTGGGTCTCCTCTGACTGCCGTCCACCCGACACCGGGCTGGCCCGCCCCAGTCTCCTCCAACCCGTTCAACCCGTTCTCGGGTCCGGCGGCGGCGGCAGTAATGAAGCCCCAGGCGTGGCAGATGCAGCAGCAGCAACAGCAGCAGGCTGACGGCTCCGCAGCGCCTCGCTCAGGCAGCTTTAATTATCGCGACTTTGAGAGCCAGGCGAGCGATCCGTTCGACAGTGCCGAGCTGAAGACTATTAACGACATGGAAGAGCTGGCCAGCGTGTTCCGTCCGCCGGCATTGTCGGCAGCGCCTGCCGCCGCGCCGGCCACCGCTGCCGCCTCACAGCCGCAGCTGGCCTACTCATATCAGCAGCCACAACAGCAGCCTCAGCAGTCTCAACAGTCTCAGCAGTCTCAGCAGCAGCCTCAGCAGCCACAGCAGTCCGGCCACCACCACCAGCAATACTACCCGCACGCGGCTGTGTCGACAGCCGGACCTAGCCAGGCGGGCGGCGGCTCCGGCTCCGGCTACGGCTTCCCCGGCGGCTACCCGCCGTACCCTGCGCCGGGCTACGGCCGGCCGGCCTACACCAGCATTCCCAACAAGTCATTCCCCGCCGACCAGCCGGCGTACCAGTACCCGAGCAGCGGGTACGTGTACACGTCAGAGGGCGACCGGCCCAGTTCGTTCGCTGCCTCGTCAGCCTCCAGCACGGCGGCGGCCCCAGGCG
The DNA here is from genome assembly GCA_036785665.1 of Chirona hameri. Classification (NCBI taxonomy): domain Eukaryota; kingdom Metazoa; phylum Arthropoda; class Thecostraca; order Balanomorpha; family Balanidae; genus Chirona; species Chirona hameri. The sequence goes on from JAXIVJ010005595.1 coordinate 19,397, forward strand.
GCACGCCGGCGGCGCCGCCGCAGGCGGACGCGCGCCAGCTACAGGAGTTCTACACGCGCTACTACGCCACGCCGGGCCGCGCCAGCACCGGCCTGCGCAGCAGCAGGAGCGTGCCCGACCTCAGCGAGCAGGCCGAGGTGGCTGGCGGTGGTGGTGGGCCGGACGCCGACGGTGGTGTCGCCAGACGGACAAAGTCGCACACACCGCCGCCGCAGCCGACCGCCAGTGGGCTGACGCCGGCTCCTGCTCAGGTACGCAGTGTCCCGTGTGGTGTGTACTGGGCTGACGCCGGCTCCTGCTCAGGTACGCAGTGTCCCGTGTGGTGTGTACTGGGCTGACGCCGGCTCCTGCTCAGGTACGCAGTGTCCCGTGTGGTGTGTACTGGGCTGACGCCGGCTCCTGCTCAGGTACGCAGTGTCCCGTGTGGTGTGTACTGGGCTGACGCCGGCTCCTGCTCAGGTACGCAGTGTCCCGTGTGGTGTGTACTGGGCTGACGCCGGCTCCTGCTCAGGTACGCAGTGTCCCGTGTGGTGTGTACTGGGCTGACGCCGGCTCCTGCTCAGGTACGCAGTGTCCCGTGTGGTGTGTACTGGGCTGACGCCGGCTCCTGCTCAGGTACGCAGTGTCCCGTGTGGTGTGTACTGGGCTGACGCCGGCTCCTGCTCAGGTACGCAGTGTCCCGTGTGGTGTGTACTGGGCTGACGCCGGCTCCTGCTCAGGTACGCAGTGTCCCGTGTGGTGTGTACTGGGCTGACGCCGGCTCCTGCTCAGGTACGCAGTGTCCCGTGTGGTGTGTACTGGGCTGACGCCGGCTCCTGCTCAGGTACGCAGTGTCCCGTGTGGTGTGTACTGGGCTGACGCCGGCTCCTGCTCAGGTACGCAGTGTCCCGTGTGGTGTGTACTGGGCTGACGCCGGCTCCTGCTCAGGTACGCAGTGCCCCGTGTGGTGTGTACTGGGCTGACGCCGGCTCCTGCTCAGGTACGCAGTGTCCCGTGTGGTGTGCAGTGGGCTGGTCACTGGTTACTGGTAAGCATGGTACCGCAATTCTGGCAGCATACATAGACAATGCATAGGGCACTGGTTGTAAGATTTTGCATTCTCGAAGCCATCTGGCTGCGGTGAGTCGGTGACTGTCGGTGGAGTTTTGTCGACCTCTATCGCCAGCGAAGGGGGGATTCTCCATGTTGCTTCTGTCAAGGATTGCTGTGCAGCGGATGATGATACTTGATGTGTGCCAGCCTGCCAGGTGTGTGTGCCGCGGTCGGTCAGAACTCAGATCCGGCGGCTGATGGGGTGTGGTGTGTTCCAGATGTTGGTGCCGCGGCCAGAGCCGGCGGCTGAGCTGGCGGACCCACTACACGGTCTGGAGCCGGCCGTCCGCGCCCGGCTGCAGGAGTTAGGACAGATGGGCTTCCCGCTGGACCGGCTCAGGCGGCTTCACAATCAGTTCAACGGAGATGAGAAACAGGTTCTGTCACTTGGACAATGCATTACTAAAAAAGCAGCCCAATCCCATTTTTTGTTGTGTATTTGCTGCCTAACTTTGTGTTTGGTTATGCCACATGTATTTATCATGTTCTTTGAAGGTTCTTATGATGCGGAAATTTGTCTTGCCAAATTGCAACAAACGCATCGCTTAATGCCTGTATGCTACCGATTCTGTTCAGCCAACTTTGAACAAATCCGTGATGTGGCCGTTTGGTGCCGTCATGTGGCCTGTCCTGATCTCTCCTCTGTATGTACCGGGGTATGCGTGACGTGTGTATGTGTGTGTGTGTGTGTGTGTGTGTGTGTGTGTGTGTGTGTGTGTGTGTGTGTGTGTGTGTGTGTGTGTGTGTGTGTGTGTGTGTGTGTGTGTGTGTGTGTGTGTGTGTGTGTGTGTGTGTGTGTGTGTGTGTGTGTGTGTGTGTGTGTGTGTGTGTGTGTGTGTGTGTGTGTGTGTGTGTGTGTGTGTGTGTGTGTGTGTGTGTGTGTGTGTGTGTGTGTGTGTGTGTGTGTGTGTGTGTGTGTGTGTGTGTGTGTGTGTGTGTGTGTGTGTGTGTGTGTGTGTGTGTGTGTGTGTGTGTGTGTGTGTGTGTGTGTGTGTGTGTGTGTGTGTGTGTGTGTGTGTGTGTGTGTGTGTGTGTGTGTGTGTGTGTGTGTGTCGACAGGTGATCGAGTTCTGCCTGTCGGCCCAGCGACTGGAGGAGGCCGGCCACCCGCCGCTGGCCGCCGAGCGCGGACTGCTCGAGTGTGACGGCGACCTGGGCCGCGCGGCCGACTTCCTCAGCTCGCTGGCGCAGCTCACCGGGCTCGGTTTCCCCGAGCCGCGCGCCGCCGACGCGCTGCGCCGCTCCGACATGCATCGGGACCGCGCGCTCGACTTGCTCATACAGGGCTGACCGCTGTGACGTGTGACGGCAGCTGTGACAAATGACGCCGTCGGGGTGTGGAAGGAGGAGGTACACCAGGTGTGGCCCCACTGTCGGCTGGCGCCATCACCGCCTCCTCGGCTGCGTCCGCGGCGGACCTCCCAGACTTGCCACCTTCGCGTGGCGGACAAAGATGACGCCAGTGTTCGCCAGAAAGACTCGGCTGGCTGGAGGATGGAGGACCAATCAGTGGCCGGGAGCGGCGTGACGCCCAGTGGCGACCGTGGCCGTTTTACGGCACAGTGCCGGGCAGGGGAGTCCCCGCCCCGGTGCCGGGGCGCGGTGCCGCCGCGCCGGGGAGTCACCAGGTATGAGTTCACCAGGTGTGAGTTCACCAGGTGTGAGTTCACCAGGTGTGAGTTCACCAGGTGTGAGTTTACCGAGAGGGCTCTCCGGGCGGGGTGCGGTGGCCGGTGTGCCCGTGACGACCTGGCTGGCTCGCAGCGGCCGGGCAGGCGCCGGTCCAGTGTGATGCTCCCCGTGTCATTCCCAGTGTGGGTCTACCCGTGTAGCGACGACAGCGAGCGGCCACGGCCGGAGCCATTCCGCGAGGCTGTCGGGCCGGCGTGCAGATGGATGTTCACAAGATAATACTGAGCTATGAAGCGGGCTGTGCCGCCCCGTGTCCTATAAGATGGCGGCGTCGGTGTTTTGCGGTATCTGCCGTCCAGTGGACTAAGTCAGGCGGGATGGTGTGTGAGCGTGTGCGTCCGTGCGTTGCGTGTCTGTACAGTGGGGACCCGGGGCTGCCGCTTGGTCCGCCTATACTAGCGATGCAGAGGTCTTTCGTGGCCGGCCACAATCACTGCTCAGGCGGAGGCGTGGCGTGTGGCTGACGGACAGACTGCGGCCGCTCTGTCCGAGCTGACTGATTCAGGGAGGCGTGCGCGCTGCTGTGTGCCGGCGCCGGGGAACCACAGATCTGAGCTGAGCATTGTGCTCCATCGGCACTCCATCGGCCTGTATTCGGTCTTCGCACCATGTGCTCTGCATGGAAGATATATATATATATATATATATATATATATATATATATATATATATATATATATATATATATTATATATTATATATCAGTATATCAGCAATGTACTGGCAATGGGTGAGCTGGAGTGCGGCCGTTGACAGCCGATATTGAGTATATAACTAAGGAGCCGATCAGAGAGTGCAGCCGAGGTACCAGAGGTCATGCACAGGGCGATCGCTGGCTACCAGGGTATGAAATACACCGACCCATTAACCCGCGACTTACTGTGGGGTCTATTTTTTGCCCCCCCCCCCCCATCCTGTGTGGACTACACGGCCACCGAGTTTGGTCGCCCTGCGTCCACTGGTATGGGCTAGCCAAGCAGATTTTGTAATGGCCACGTGGTGGTACGTGGCACCGATCGAGTGGCAACCGGCACCATTATCTGTCACTCGCCGACCTTTATCGGTGCACCAAATTTGGTGCAGCCAGCGGGAAAAATATCGCAATCAGAGGACCCCCCACTAAATCAGGTTACCCCCCCCCCCCCCCCCCCTAGGGGGAGGGCAATGTGCCCCCCTCGGGAAAAAAACAGCCAAATTGTTTTTTCCGGACCCATATGGACTACCCGCCCACCGAACTTGGTCGCCCTGCGTCCACTGGTATGGGCGGCACATGTTGGCAAATGGATTTTGCAATGGCCCGCATGGCAGCACGTGCTACGTGACACTGATCGCCCGGCAACCGACACCGGCACCTGGGGGCCGAACTGGCGCATCGAACGGTACCACGGGCGTATTGCTGTGCCTTTTCGTCAGCGAGCTGTGGTCAAACGCCTCAGACAGACAGACAAAGTCACTACACGAATAGGCTGCCCCAGTATAAACCTGCGGTATTTGACTTTGTCAAAACCTACGGTTTTGACTAGTGCGGACCCATGTTTGTGATCGGGTTTGGGTCCGGGGCAAAACCGTAGCCATACATTTCACGAGGAACGCCTATCAAATATAATTGGTAAAGAAAAGCATAGAAAAAGCAAATGCTGGCGATGAGCTTCGAACCCGCGACTCCAGCGACAAATAAGGCATGGCCGGAGATAGCTCTGGCCACCACCTACCCCAAAACACCCAATTTGGTGCGGCTAGCTGCCATAACTCGCGAGTAATGGCCGACCAAATTGAGGACGCCTCTAAAAAAGTTGCACGTGCCTGCCGCACGTGCTTTGGGGGTCGCCACCGTTACCACCCTCCAAGGTCACCCCGCACCCATGAGGACTACTCGCCCGCCGATTTTGGTCGCGTTGAGTCGACTGGTATGGGCGGCACACGGCTGGGTAAGCAAATTTTGCAGTGGCGGCACGTGGCACCGATCGAGCGGCGACCGGCACCATCATCTGTCACTCGTTGAGCTCTTATCAGTGTACCAAATTTGGTGCGGCTAGCGGGAAAAAATCCCGCCATCAGAGGACCCCGCTAAATCAGGTTAACCCCCTAGGGGGGAAACGTGCCCCCCCCCCCCCTCGGCGAAAACGGCCATTTTTTTCCGCACCTATGTGGTCTACCCGCTCACCGAATTTGGTCGCCCTGCGTCCACTGGTATGGGCGGCACGTGTGGGCAAATGGATTTTGCAATGGCCCACGTGGCGGCACGTGCCATGTGGCACCGATCTATCGGCGACCGACACCAGCACCGGGGGGCCGAACTGGCGCATCCAACGGTACCACGTGCGTGTTGCTGTGCCTTTTCGTCAGCGAGCTGTGGCCAAACGCCTCAGACAGACAGACAAAGTCACTACACGAATAGGCTGCCCCAGTATAAACCTCCGGTATTTGACTTCGTCAAAACCTACGGTTTTGACTAGTGCGGACCCATCTTTGTGATCTGGTTTGGGTCCGGGGCAAAACCGTAGCCATTTGTTGGAACGTCACGAGGAGCGCCGACAAACATTGTGATCTGGTTTGGGTCCGGGGCAAAACCGTAGCCATTTGTTGGAACGTCACGAGGAGCGCCGACAAACATAATTGAAAAGAAATGCTGGGATTCGAACCCAGGACCCCAGCGACAAATAAAGAGCAGCGGCAGATAGCCCTGACCACGCGCTACTCCCACCCATACACACACCAAATTTGGTGCGCCTAGCTCTCATAACTCACGAGTTATGGCCGACCGAATTGGGGACCCCACTGCAAAAGTTGCACGTGCCCAGGCACGTAGCCAAGGGGAGGGCGGCGGGGGCCCTTTTTGGCGCGCGAGGGCCCTTCTCGGCGCCGAAAAGGGCCGACGAGACCGCGCGAAGCGCGGTATCATAGGCTCTTTACTACACGAAGCGTGGTCTTTAGAGAGTTTAGCGGACTTCAGAGGCCCTTTAGGGTCACCAGGGGCCCCCTGAAAGACCAGGGGGCCCCTTGGACGTTCAAAAGAGCCCTGTGCATGCCAGAGGGGCCCCTGAGCGGGTCAGAGGGGCCCCTAGCCGGTACAGAGGGGCCCCTGAGCATGTCGACAGGGCGACAAAGCGGCCAGCGCAGTCCTTTGCCAGGTCATAAGGGCCCCTGAGCAGGTTGGAGGGCCCCTGGACAGACCAGAGGGCCCCTGGGAAGTTAAGAGGGCCCCTGTGCAGGTCAGAGGGGCCCTGACCAGACCGAAAGGGCCCCTAGGTGGGTCAGAAGGGCCCCTGAACATGCCGAAGTGGCCCCTGGCCAGCACGGAGGGGCTCCAGGGCAGGTCGGAGGGCCCCTTGAGCATGTCGGCAAGAGCGACAAAGCAGCCAGCGCAGGTTGACCAGAAGAGTCGCTGGGCCGATCGGAGGGGCTCCTGGGCAAGTCAGAGGGGCCCCTGGCTAGACCGAAAGGGCCCTGGGCCGGTCGGAAGGCCCCTTGAACATGCCGGATGAGTTCCTAGCCAGACTGGAGGGGCCCCTGGGCAGGTCGGAGGGGCCCCTGAGCAGGGGCGGCGGATTGCGGGGGCAGGGTACCCAAAATTCCCCCCAGTCGAAAATCCTGGGGGCAAAGGGTAGTTTTACCCCCCCCCCCCCCAGATTTTAGCCTGCTCAATCTGGGGCAACATGACCCTTCCCCTCCCCAGGATTTTCATTTTAGGGGGATTTTGGGTACCCTGCGCCACGCAATCGGCCGCCCCTCCCCCTGAGCATGTCGGCAGGGCGACAAAGCAGCCAGTGCAGTCCCTGGCCAGGTCGGAAGGACCTCTGAACAGGCCGAATGGGCCCCTTGACGCACAAAAGGGGCTTCTTGGAAGGTCAGAGGAGTCTCTGGTGAGACCGGAAGGGTCAAAGCACGTAGAGATCGCAGATGAAGATTAAATACAAAGAGGACTTACTCCACAATACAAATATTAAAAGCGGAGCTTTCGCGTATATTGTAACACCCTTCGTCAGGGTGCTACAATATACCCCAAAGATCCGATTTTATTTTTTCCTGTAGAGTAAGCCCTCTTTGTATTATATATATATATATATATATATATATACATAGTAAGATGTATATATATATATATATATATATATATATATATATATATATATATATATATATATATATATATATGTATATATATATATATATATATATATATATATATATATATATATATATATATATATATATATATATATATATATATATATAGATATATATATATATATATATCCCATATATATATAGATATATATATATATATATATATATATATATATATATATATACATATAAGCCTCTAGAGGCCAAATACGGTTCATGGGGAAAATCGACCACCCCTTCGATTTCGCTCAAATTTTGCACATAGGTAGCCAATGGCTACCTAAACATCGCCCTATAAGTATTTTTCGATGCATTCCATACCATAGCGTCTAGAGGTCAAATTAGACGTCTGGGGAAAAATCGACGACCCCTTCGATTTCACTCAAATTTCGTGCAAATGTACCAAATGACCACCAAACATCAACCCCAAAAGGGTTGTACGATGCATCCCATAGTTAAGCGTCTAGAAGTCAAAATAGACGTCCGGGCAGATATTCGAAAAATCGACGACCCCTTCGATTTCGCTCAAATTGTACCAAATGACCACCCAAAATCAACCCCAAAAGGGTTGTACGATGCATCCCATAGTTAATCGTCTAGAGTTCAAAATAGACTTACATAGACAAGAATAGTTAGGGCAGATATTCGAAAAATCGACGACCCCTTCGATTTTGCTCAAATTTCTTGCAAATGTACCAAATGACCACCCAACAACAACAGCAAAAGGGTTGTGCGATGCATTCCATAGTTAAGCGTCTAGAGGTCAAAATAGACGTCTGGGCAGATATTCCAAAAATCGACGACCCCTTCGATTTCGCACAAATTTTACACATAGGTAGCCAATGGCTACCTAAACATGGCCCTAGAAGTATTTTGCGATGCATCCCATAGAGGTTATAGAGGCGTCTAGAGGTCAAAATAGACGTCTGGGCAGATACTCGAAAAATCGACGACCCCTTCGATTTCGCTCAAATTTCGTGCAAATGTACCAAATGACCACCCAACATCAACACCAAAAGGGTTGTGCGATGCATTCCATAGTTAAGCGTCTAGAGGTCAAAATAGACGTCTGGGCAGATATTCTACAAATCGACGACCCCTTCGATTTCGCTGAAATTTCTTGCAAATGTACCAAATGACCCCCAACATCAACACCAAAAGGGTTGTACGATGCATTCCATAGTTAAGAGTCTAGAGGTCAAAATAGACGTCTGGGCAGATATTCCAAAAATCGACGACCCCTTCGATTTCGCACAAATTTTACACATAGGTAGCCAATGGCTACCTAAACATGGCCCTAGAAGTATTTTGCGATGCATCCCATAGAGGTTATAGAGGCGTCTAGAGGTCAAAATAGACGTCTGGGCAGATATTCGAAAAATCGACGACCCCTTCGATTTCAATCAAATTTCGTCTATTTTGACCTCTAGACGCTTAACTATGGGATGCATCGTACAACCCTTTAGTGTTGATATTGGGTGGTCATTTGGTACATTTGCACGAAACTTGAGCGAAATCGAAGGGGTCGTCGATTTTTCGAATATCTGCCCAGACGTCTATTTTGACCTCTAGACGCTTAACTATGGGATGCATCGTACAACCCTTTAGTGTTGATATTGGGTGGTCATTTGGTACATTTGCACGAAACTTGAGCGAAATCGAAGGGGTCGTCGATTTTTCGAATATCTGCCCAGACGTCTATTTTGACCTCTAGACTCATAACTATGGAATGCATCGTACAACCCTTTTGGTGTTGCTGTTGGGTCGTCATTTGGTACATTTGCACGAAATTTGAGTGAAATCGAAAGGGTCGTCGATTTTTCGAATATCTGCCCAGATGTCTATTTTGACTTCTAGACGCTTAACAATGGGATGCATCATTCCTTTTGGTGTTGATGTTGGGTGGTCATTTGGTACATTTGCACAAAATTTGAGAGAAATCGAAGGGGTCGTCGATTTTTCGAATATCTGCCCAGACGTCTATTTTGACCTCTAGACGCTTAACTATGGGATGCATAGTACAACCTTTTTGGTGTTGATGTTGAGTGGTCATTTGGTACATTTGCACAAAATTTGAGAGAAATCGAAGGGGTCGTCGATTTTTCGAATATCTGCCCAGACGTCTATTTTGATCTCTAGACGCTTAACTATGGGATGCATCGTACAACCCTTTTGGTGTTGATGTTGAGTGGTCATTCGGTACATTTGCACGAAATTTCAGCGAAATCCAAGGGGTCGTCGATTTTTCCCCCAGACGTCTAATTTGACCTCTAGACGCTTAACTATGGAATACATCGAAAAATACTTCTAGGGCGATGTTTAGGTAGCCATTGGCTACCTATGTGCAAAATTTGAGCGAAATCGAAGGGGTGGTCGATTTTCGAATATCCGCCCAAACGTCTATTTTGACCTCTAGACGCTTAACTATGAGATGCATCGTACAACCCTTTTGGGGTTGATGTTGGGTGGTCATTTGGTACATTTGCACGAAATTTGAGTGAAATCGAAGGGTTCGTCGATTTTTCGAATATCTGCCCAGGCCTCTATATTAGCCTCTAGACGCTTAACTATGGGATGCATCGCAAAAGCCTTCTTGGGGGATGTTCAGGAGGCGATTGGCTACCTGTGTGCAACATTTTAGCGAAATCGAAGGGGTCGTCGATTTTCCCCATGAACCCTATTTGGCCTCTAGAGGCCTTACTATGGGATACATCGCAAAATCCTTTTAGGGTGATGTTTAGGAGGTCATTGGCTACCTGTGTGCAAAATTTGAGCGAAATCGAAGGGGTCGTCGATTTTCCTAATGAACCCTATTTGGCCTCTAGAGGCCTTACTATGGGATGCATCGCAAAATCCTTCTAGGGGGATGTTCAAGAGGCCATTGGCTACCTGTGTGCAAAATTTGAGCGAAATCGAAGGGGTCGTCGATTTCCGAATATCTGCTGAATATCCAAATATCGAACTGCTGCTAACTTTACACACGTGTGTTGCTGTGCCTTTTCGTCAGCGAGCTGTGGCCAAACGCCTCAGACAAACAAACAGACGGACATACAAAGTCACTACATGAATAGGCTGCTGCCCCAGTATAAACCTCCGGTATTTGACTTCGTCAAAACCTAGTAGTGCGGACCCATTTCGCTGGATCGGGTTTGGGTCCGGGGCAAATCCGTAGCCATTTGTTAGAACGTCACGAGGAGCGCCGACAAACAAAATTGGTAAAGAAAAACATAGAAAAAGCAAATGCCGGCGATGAGATTCGAACCCGCGACTCCAGCGACAAATAAAGCATGGCCGCAGACAGCCCTGGCCACCACCTACCCATAAACACCAAATTTGGTACGGATGGCTTTCATAACTCACGAGTTATGGCCGACCAAATTGAGGACGCCGCTCAAAAAGTTGCACGTGCCAGCCGCACGTGCTTGGAGGGCGGCACCGTCGCCACCCCCAAGGTCATCCCGCACCCATAAGGACTACCCGCCCACCGATTTTGGTCGCCTTGTGTCCCGTGGTATGGGCGGTACGGCTACGCAACCGGAATTTGCACACAAATACCAAATTTGGTGCGTCTCGCTGTCATAACTCGCGAGTAATGGCCGACCGAATTGAGGACGCCGCTAAAAAAGTTCCACGTGCCTGCCGCACGTGCTTTGGTGGCGCCACCGTCGCAACTCCCCAAGGTCACCCTGCACTCATGTAGACTACCCGCCCACCGAGTTTGGTTGTCCACTGGTATGGGCTGTACGGCTTGGCAAACATATTTTGCAGTGGCCACGTGGCGGCACGTGGCACCGATCGCCCGGCGACCGGGACCATCATCTGTGACTCGCCGAACTCTATCGGTGCATCAATTTTGGTGCGGCTAGCGAGAAGAAGAAAAAATCGCAATCAGAGTACCCCGCGATATCAGGTTAGCCCCCTAGGGGGGGGGGGGCAACGTGTCCCCCCTCGGGGAAATCAGCCAATTTGTTTTTTGTTGGCACCCATGTGGGCTACCAGCCCACCGAGTTTGGTCGCTCTGCGTCCACTGGTATTGGCGGCACGTCTTGGCGAGCAGTTTTTGCAATGGGGTCACGTGGCGGCACGTGCCACGTGCCACTGATCGACCGGCGACCGGCACTATCCTCTGTCCCCTGTTTCGGTGCTCCCGACAGCGCAGACGCCGTGGCGCTGTGCCTTTTCGTCGATACACTGGGACCAAAAGACCTTAGTCACACACATAAACAAACAAACATACATACAAAGTCACTACACGAATAGGCTGCCCCAGTATAAACCTCCGGTATTTGACTTCGTCGAAACCTACGGTTTTGATTTTTTTTCTCAAATTATCAGCGAATAACAGTTTTGCTAAAAAGCAGCATGTTATTCCTTTTTTGACCTTTGGAGCAGACTGGTTATTGATTGAACTTTTTGGGAATGATTCAATCATGATTCACTTTGGAATCTGAATGATTCAATCACCGTTCGATTCACGGATACAATTTTGAGAATTGATTCTTTCCAATTCAAATAATTAAAACAAATATTTTAATTGATTCACGTTTGATTCAACATTTAAATATATGTGGTGAATTTATATCTAATCAATAAAAATGGAAACATACATATATATATATGATCATTAAAACATTGTTACAGCAATACTATTTCAGTATAAATGAATGTAGCTACTGAGGGCTACTGGGACTACTGGGGGCTACTGGGAAGGGCTACTGGGACTATATGTAGTTGCACAATTTTACTGTGTACTTGCATCGTTAAGCATCGTTAAATTTTTTGATTCAATCAATCTTGATTTGATGCGAGTTTTGATTCAATCACGATTCATGAATCAAAAGATCTTGTAAAGAATCAATTAGTTTGATTCAAGGAATTTTGATTGAACGATTCCAAGCGATTCAATCAGTGTTGAATCAATAACCAGCCTGCTCTGGAGCCTCAAATATTGACCTGAGATCAAATTTGAGGACACATTGTCGATTGCAAGTTTCAATGGCTGGCGATCGTTTTTTTCCGTTTGTTTCTTTTGTTGTTTCGTTTGTTTCGTTTGTTTCGTTTGTTTCTAGCTAGCATAGTTTCCGAGATATATGGGCATTTCTGGAGAAGTCCTAAAACAGGAAGAAACTGGAAAATTTGACCTTTGATGACCTCTGGTGACCTCAATTTTTACCTGACCTAAAAATTACTGAAATATTGTCGATAGAACTTGTATCAAGGTATCACACACCGTTTTCTGCTTGTCGCTACGTAGCGTAGTTTTCAAGATCTCACGGGGGGGGGGGCGGAAATCAACCCCACCCCCTGCAGTTCGTGTTCGGCGCAAATGCGCGATTTATCACGTCTCCCACCCCAGATCTACAACATTTTTTTTTATCGCTGGGGTGGTGATAAAAGGACCCTCAGTCTTGGAAAGGGGCCCTGACGCTCGGGGGGGGGGGCATGAAACTGGACGCAGGTATTACCTTGGCGAAATCCTGGATACGCCTATGGTCCAGATCAGACTTAATTGCTACGAGCGAATCTTAGGTTTCGTCCCGATCGTCCTTAATGGCTACGAGTGAATCTTAGGTTTCGTCCCGATTGGAATTAATGGCTACGAGTGAATCTTACGTTTCGTCCCGATCGGACTTAATACCGGGGTTAGGTTAGCTTAGTTGTACGGAAGAAATATTGGAGATCTAGATTCTGTATCCGAGATATAACCGCACCCGAACCTAGCACTTCGTAGCTGCCCAGTTGCTGGCCCGCTGCACAGTACACAGAACACACGAATACGTCTTCATTCCGTCTACTGTCTGTCACTCTTGCTCCGAGGCCAAATCCAACACGGAGGTAGTTGTAAAGCTCTATATTTTTCGTGTCAGCAATAAATACAACAGTTTGTGGTTAGCGGCGATAATGATGTTATGTGTAACTGAGGATGACTAGTGTGATGATGTCTTTGCGTCAGCCGTCATATACATACTAAACAAGCAACCAATACAGTATCGATAGTTTTAAATCTCTCAGCATGTCATGCAAAGCCTGTCACCCCAGGCAACACATGGAGGAAGAATGCTGATGGATGCTGGTGAACAGGAAACATAAAGCATCATCGACTGGGATTCCTATTACACGTGCATAAAGTTGATGGAATAAATATACATATGGCGATGAAACATAAATATATTGTTCGTACCCTCAGCGAAAGTGATCCTATCTAACACAACCTGTTGTGTGAATGCCATCAGGTGAACGTAAGCACAGAAGGCAATACTAACAATTGATGTCAGCGTGCGTTACGTGAAAACCTCTGTACATAAACACCCATATGGTATGCAAACGCAGACAAGAGCATGCCCTTCAGCAGACGCAAGTTATCTTGGTCAACATGTCGCGTCCGCCGTATACCCATCAGCAGAAGGGAATTAAGTTGTAACACATAGTACAATGTACAATGGCTTCTGCCGCCGCCACCCCCGGCGGTACCGTGCCCGCGACTGCCGGCGCCGCGGCGGCCGCCGCCCAACCTCCAGAAAACAGCTATACCACATATGGCCTTAAAGGGAAATAACAGTGCCTATTTTAAGAGAAAACCACTGGGGAGCAAAAAGGTATCCCCATTTTTGGAGGCACCTTTTTGTGGCAAAAGGTACCCCATTTTTTTCCTCCGCGGATTTGGGGCAGTCACTTGATTTTGGTATTCGAGCTTAAGAAATTCACTTTTCGAATTCACAAAAATTGATTTTGTGGACATTTTTCCGAGGAAAAAAAATGGGGGGTAAAAAAAAAATCACAAATCCGAGACAGCCATTTGGAGGAAAATGTAATTTCCTTTCTTTTGACGTTTTGTATTTGCAATTTGCTTTGAAACTCTATTTTTACGATTTTCCCAACATTTATTGTTTTTCCACCAAAAATGGCATGACATGACGTCATTAAAACGTTATTATCTCCCAAAATACTACATAAATTTCATTGAAATTTAGTGAGAAGACTTATAATTAGTGCAGTATAAGGTACTGCAAGTTTCACGTTGATATCTATCACGGTTTTAAAGTTATTGAGAAAATACGGGAGGGGGCAAATTCTCCCCCCCTTCCCAGCGGGGCGCGTGTCACCGGGGCTGCATGAATTGCATCAGGTGTGCTGTTTTGTCTATTATTGAAAGCAAGAGATATATACAAACTTCAAATTCAATCACTTGAGAAAAAAAAAAACTTCCGTTTTCATGAAGTTTTCCCCTACACTGATAAAATATTTTACTACCTTAGTGTGGTAAAGGGGTCGTTGTCAATAAGTCCGACCCACTTACAACCGATATATCACCGTTTCACTACCTCCCGGTAGTATTACTTACCACCCACTTACTACACCCTTTACTAACCCAAGGGTGGTAGAGGGGTCGTTGTCGATTTGTCCGACCCACTTACCACATAGCTACTACCCTGCTACCACCCCCGGTAGTAGCATTTTCCACCCACCAACCACGCTTCTACGACCCACTTACCACCCCCTGAAACCATTACCACCCTCCTACTACCCTGCTACCACCCTCCTACTAACCCGCTACCACCCTACTACTACCTCGCTACGACCCTCCTACTACCTCGCTACGACCCTCCTACTACCCCTTACCACCCTCCTACTACCCCGCTACCACCCTCTTACTACCTCGCTACCACCCTCCTACTATCTCGCTACGACCCTCCTACTACCCCCTTACCACCCTCCTAATACCCCGCTACCACCCTCCTACTACCTCGCTACGACCCTCCTACTACCCCCTTACCACCCTCCTACTACCCTCCTACCACCCTCCTACTGCCCCCCTACTATCGCAGTATCATCCACTTTACTACCTCAGTAGTAAATCGCACGAGAAGGCATTTGTATTTGTATTGTATTAAAGTACTAACTATCCACACGAATGGGGTTTGTACAGTTCTTGGTCATATACGGTAAATTGGCAGGTAACACAGGGTAAAATCACTGCATACAGACTACAGTCGTGATACACACGCCGCCGCCGGGCGCAGCCGCCGCCGCCGCCGCCGCTGGGCGCAGCCGCCGCAGCCGCCGCCGCCGGGCGCAGCCGCCGCCGCCGCCGCCGCCACCGGGATCCAGGGGGCCAAAGGGTCCATAGCTCCCTCCCCCAACCGCCTGAAATCGGCACAAAATTGACACATTTCCTGATTAGAAAACAATCTAAGCAACTTTTACTAAGGGAAATTTGTTTTACATCAGCCCCCAAATTCAGACTGGTTATTGATTCGACTCTGATTGAATCGATTGGAATCGTGCAATCAAAATCCCTTGAATCAAAGAAGAATCGATTCACCATCGGATTTTTTTATTCATGAATCATGATTGAATCAAAACCCGCATAGGAAAAAGGCTGATTGAATCAAAAAGACCGTGCAATGCTATTTCAATGGTGAGTCAAACATGATTTGATTCTTTGAATCGGAAAGATCCATGAATCAAATGGTGACTGAATAATTTATATTCCAAAATGAATCGTGATTGAATTCTTCCAAAAAAAAGGTGAATCAATAACCAGTCTGCCCCCAATGCATAAGCATGCAAAATCCGATGAGTATTCATAAATGTGTGATCGACTTTTGAGGATTTGACCCCCCCCCCCCTGTATGGATCAGTATTTGTGTTTTGTTTGTGAACCTCAGGGGGAGGTGTATGGATCAGTTATAATTATGTATGATTGTATGATTTAGCAGTGTCTTCCTTCAGTTGTTGTGGTCAGCTGTTTGGCGGCCATTGCGGCGGTTCCGTGTTGTTACTGGCTGCGTGCGCACCTGCTGCGCTCCGTCTAGTCCTGAATACAGATATCTGGCTCACTACCACTGTATCTGCCGCGATCATAACATGGCGCGGTCGGTAGATTTTGTGATAATCGGACTGAGCTCCAGTGATTCATTACGGGGTATATTTCTTCGGCGCCCTTATTTTTACTGAAGTATGATCAATTTTACTTCCCGGCTCCCCTAATTTCTAATTCCCTTAATTTACTCAAAACCTCACCTAATATACTCACGACATCACTTTTTATACTACTAGAGTTGCCAGATCACAATTGGATACCAATCTTTTAGCGCCATTATTTGTACTAGAAAAATCATCAATTCTACTACTCGGCTCCCTTAATCGGTTAGGTTAGGTTAGGTTAGGTTAGGTTAGGTTAGGTTAGGTTAGGTTAGGTTAGGTTAAAAAAAACTATGGCCTTGCTAAAAACTATGGCCATAGTGCTTCGATGCTATCTACCGTGCAAAAAACTATGGCCTTCCTTGATCAGTTGCGCCAAAACTGTCTCAAACCAATCTTCCCTGCCGGCATGGCAGCAAACCGCAATATGGCGATAGGCGTTTTAACCTCACCCGCCATGCCAGATCTTAAATAAACTACATTATAGTAGTACTGGTCGATTATACTAGTTTCATACTACAAAACATTCCATATTCGGAAGGAAAAGGTAGTCCTCCTAGAAAAGGGTGCTAAAGTTGAACTAAAAAGGTAAAAGTGAGTAGAAAAAAGGTAGACTTTGGTGAAAATTGGGCCAACGCAAAATTAAGGGAATGTTTGAGCAATAATAGCACAGCAATGGTGCAAAAAGGGAGCTGTGAGTAAAATAGGGGAGACTCGAGTAAAATTAAGTGCAGTGGTAATTAGTAGCCATTCATTACTACCTGTTTAAATTTCGTCTCGCCGACAGCCTCGCATCGATCGGTGACCTGTGTCGGATGTCGCCACCGCCACCTTGTGGCCGACTGTAGAAGTTTCGCCGAACTACCTGCTTCTGCCACGCGACTCACATGCAGCTGCCGTGGCCTGGTGGTCAAGGGCGCGCGACCGAGGTGCGAGGTCAGCGTTGAGGAGCGCGGGTTCGAGCCCCGCTGGCGGCTGACGTTTTGCAAGTGCCAGGATGGAGGATTTTGCCGCAGCACTCACGAGCCTGACGGAAATCATCCGCCAGCAAGCAGAGACGGCGAATCAGCGAGAAGAACGTCTGGCGGCCATAGCTTCATCACAAGTTGTGGCAACTTCTGCGGCGAGATCACAGCAGGATTCACCCTCAGCAGCTCGCCCAAAGCCGCCAGGCTCTTCAACACCAGCAGTCTTTTTGGCGGTGCCAGCCTCCGGGAATTCGCCACCTGGCAAGAACGGCTGAAGGCGTACCACATGCTAACCGGTGTGAACCAGCTATCAGTGATTGAACAGCGAGCTTCACTCTACACTCTTGTGGACGACGAATGGCACCGTATCATTAAGTACGGCATCGACATCGCAGAGACTACCAGTCTAAAGGACACCATCTCGGCGATGGAAAGCTACTTGCGGAAACAGCGCAACGTCGTGCTAGACCGCCGAGAGTTCTATCGCCGTGACCAGGCACCTGACGAGACGTTTGATGACTACCTCATCGTGCTTAAGGAGATCTCCGAGTTTGGTGACTTCTGTGGTCACTGCACCGAAGAACGAATTCGTGACCGCATCATCACCGGACTGCATGACGAAGCCGCTGTACAAGCGCTGCTCTCCGAGCAGGAGCTAACGCTGCAGAAAACCATCGATATCTGCCGCGCTCGCGAGAACGCATTCACGAACGCCTCTGCCATAACAAGTGACAGACTCAACGCCGTTTCGGCGTACCGCCGCGGACGGAGAAGTCCCAGCCGCGGCCGCCCTGGAGACGTGTCGCCGAGCCAGCCGAGCAGGCAGTGCAGCTACTGCGGCGGCGAGTGGCACTACCGGCTGTCCTCGTGCCCCGCCCGCAACCACCGCTGCTCAACGTGCGACAAACTGCATCACTTCTCATCCATGTGCAGGAGCGGCCAGCCTCGGACCGCCAGTTCTGCACAGACAAGAGATGGGCCTCGACAGCAGGATCACACCCCATCTCAACAGCATCATCAACAGCGATATCGCCTGTTTTCTCCGGACACGAGGAACAGACAACGTGAAGCGTCTCCGGACTCGCGAGGCAGACCGCGAGGAGCATCTCCGGACTCGCGAAGCAGACCGCGAGGAGCGTCTCCAGACTCGCGAAGCAGACCGCGAGGAGCGTCTCCAGACTCACGGAGCACACAGCGAGAGGCATCCCCGCCGCCCCGAGGACGTTACATGCACGGGATTCGAGTCCGAGGCCTATCGGCACGACGAACGCCGCAAGTAGACATCGAGATTCAGCACTCCCTTGGACAGGCCGTCATCCCCTGGATCCCTGACAGCGGTGCAGAAGTCTGCGCCATGGGTATCCAGCAGGCTCGGAGGATCGGCGTCAACGTGGACGACCTGTCGCCGTCACCGGATCGTCTACTCGGCGCAGCTGGGGGCGAACTCGACTGCAGAGGGACGTTCCAGTGCACACTCAGACTGGGTGCCGAGACTGCATCGTCCGTCACCGTCTGCGTCATTCCGAACGTAGCCGGCGCCCTGCTGTCGTGGGTTCAGTGCGTCGAACTCGGAATTCTACCGCCCAACTTCCCGAAGCAGATCGGTCAAGTCGATACAACGCCTCGACCGGTCAACAGCAGAAGACCGCCCAACTTCGACACCTGTTCCGATGATGTCGGTTCGTCCAGCCACCGCGTGCACAAGCTGGCCTCCTCGGACGATACCGGTCATCAGACGATACCAGCACGAAGTGGACCACCGTCCAAACTCACGCCAGCGAAGAAGCAGTATCCTGTCTGGCATCCTGAACAGGGTGAACCGTCCGAAGCCGTCAAGAACCAGCACCTGAACATGCTGAAGGACGCCTTCCCCGATGTCTTCGATCTCGACCGACCACTTCGAGAGATGGTCGGGGGACCGATGAAGATCGTGCTCAACGACGACGCCAAGCCGTACGCCATCACCGCAGCCCGCTCCATTCCATTCGCCTGGAGGGACAAGGCCAAGGAGCAGCTGGACAAACTCCTGCGAGACGGCATCATCTCCGAGGTCACCCATCCGACGGAGTGGTGCCACGCTCTGGTCATCGTACCCAAGAAGCCTACAGAGGGCAGTAGTGAAGACACCGTCGACGTCAGGATCTGTGTCGACCTGACGATGCTGAACCGGTACGTGCGCCGCGGCGCGCACCCCGCACCGTCCTGCCACGACGTCATCACCAGCATCGACAAGGACAGCAAGTTCTTCACAAAGCTCGACGCCAAGAATTGCTACTTTCAAGTTCCGCTCGCAGAGGAATCGAAAAACCTGACCTGCTTCATCACCCCTTGGGGCAGGTTCCGCTTCGAGAGATGCGTCCAGGGTCTCAGCTCGTCAGGAGATGAATTCAACCGCCGAGGTGACGTCGCACTCTCTGGAATCCCCAGAACGTGCAAGGTGATCGACGACATCCTGTGCCACGACGACACCTACTCGTCTCACCTACAGCACGTCATCACGGTTCTAAAACGGTGTGCGGAACACAACATCACCCTCAACCCCAAGAAGCTGCAGTTCGCCCAGCCGAAGGTCGAATACTGCGGATTCGAGGTCGGCAAGGATGGCTTCACTGTGGATCGGCGCAAGCTGCGCGCCATCTCAGACTTCCCGGTGCCGCACAATATCACCGACCTTCGCAGCTTCATGGGGCTAGTCAACCAGCTGGCCTCCTTCTCCACGGAAACTGCAAATGCTGCCGGCCCGCTGCGCGACCTGCTCCGGCCCCAAAACCACTGGTGCTGGACCAGCATCCACCAGGACGCGTTCGAGGCAGTGAAAGCGACCTTGGTGTCGCCCCCTGTGCTGACATTCTTCCAACCAGGCCTCCCCACAGCCCTGCATACCGACGCCACTCGACTGCACGGACTGTCCTACGCCCTCCTTCAGCTTCAGGACGACCAGTGGCGTCTGATCCAGTGTGGCTCTCGTTTCGTCTCTGAAACGGAATCCCGATACGCCGTCATCGAACTGGAGATGACTGCCATCTGCTGGGCTGTTCGGAAAAACCACCTCTACCTGGCTGGCCTGAAGGAGTTCGACATCGTCTGTGACCACCGTCCTCTGATCCCGCTGCTCAATCAGAAATCTCTAGCACAGATTGAGAACCCTCGTCTCTTCCGCCTCCGCGAGAAGTTGGTACCATACCACTTCAACGCAGTATGGAAGTCCGGCAAAACTCATTGCATTGCTGACGCGCTATCAAGAGCTCCAGTGGACAACCCAACGGAAGATGATCAGGAAGCAGAAGCTGACATCGAACATCACCTCCGCAGCGTGGCGCTGGCTAGCGTCAAGCAGCTCGCCGACGTCGAATGCTCCCCAGCGCCTGCTCCAGACCTGCTCATCGATGACATTCGCACTGCTGGGCGGAGCGACGATGAATACCAGGCTCTGATGGACGTCATCCGAAGCGGCTTTCCGGATCAAAAGTCTGATCTACCGTCCAGTCTTCGTCCTTACTGGTCGATGAGAGATAGCCTCACCATTGACGATGGCATCATCCTGTGTGGCGCACGTCTGCTAATCCCACGAAGCCTGAGACGGGACATCCTTCAGCGTCTTCACGCAAGTCATCAGGGCGTGGAGCGGACGAAAAGACGCGCTCGACAGTCCGTCTACTGGCCCGGCCTGAACCAGCAGATCTATGACACCGTGTCAGCCTGCTCAGCATGTCGGAGGTATCTACCGTCACAGCAGAAGGAGCCGATGATCAGTGACCCAGAGCCGACCCGCGTCTTCGAGACGATGTCAGCGGACTTCTTCTCGCACTCTGGCAGATCTTGGCTGGTCGTCGCTGACCGTCTCTCCGGCTGGCCCATCACGATCTCTATCGGCCGTGAAGCGACAGCGAGAACTCTTGTCTGCAACCTGCGTCACGTGTTCGCTGTCACCGGTGTGCCGAACTGCCTGAAAACGGACGGCGGGCCGCAGTTCACAGCGCGCTACACCCGAGAATTCATGAAGCGTTGGGGAGTCACCCACCAGATATCTTCGCCACACTATCCACAGTCAAATGGACACGCCGAGGCAGCTGTGAAGAGTGTGAAGCGGCTGATCCAGAAATGCAGCACTGCTGGTCATCTCGACGAGGAGCTGTACACAAGAGGTTTGTTAGAGCTCCGGAACACACCCCGCGCTGACGGCCGTTCGCCCGCCGAGGTCCTCTTCGGCCACCCGCTCAGGTCTACGGTGCCGATGCACCACACCGCCTTCGCAAGCCGATGGTGTCAGGCCGCTGACGAGTGTGACAAGCGCGCTCAAGTTCAACGGGAAGCCGCCCGGGACCGCTACAACGAAGCCTCTCGACCCCTCCCACCGATGAAGATCGGATCTCACGTCACGATGCAAGATCACCAGACGGGCCTCTGGGACAGGATAGGGGTTATCGTCGCCATCGGACGTCACCGGACCTACCTGGTGAAGCTTCCGAGCGGACGGATCCTGTGGCGTAATCGACGCTTCCTACGTCCATGTCGCCCACTCGTCCCCACCAACGAGATTCCTCCACAGCCGGTCGCGACTACCACTCCACCGACAAGAAAGGACCCTCCCGCCAAACGAGTTCGATTCGCGGACGAATCGAACGCGACCCGTCGACGCAGCACGAGGGAGTCGCGCCCCCCTAACCGTCTACAAGTCGATCCTACGCAAAAGTCTTATGTGTAAGGGGGAATTGTGAAGATCATTGTTTGTTTGTGAACCTCAGGGGGAGGTGTATGGATCAGTATTTGTGTTTTGTTTGTGAACCTCAGGGGGAGGTGTATGGATCAGTATTTGTGTTTTGTTTGTGAACCTCAGGGGGAGGTGTATGGATCAGTTATAATTATGTATGATTGTATGATTTAGCAGTGTCTTCCTTCAGTTGTTGTGGTCAGCTGTTTGTCAGCTGTTTGGCGGCCATTGCGGCGGTTCCGTGTTGTTACTGGCTGCGTGCGCACCTGCTGCGCTCCGTCTAGTCCTGAATACAGGTATCTGGCTCACTACCACTGTATCTGCCGCGATCATAACACCCCCCTCAAAACACTTATGCTGAATCCACCTTTGCAATCAATCACTTTATGTATAGGGTAAACACTAAACAACCTTAACCCTCGCCCTACGGGAGCTTTTTTCACCTTCGCCCTACGGGGGGGGGGGGGCTGACAGGCCCCCTGTTAACTTCCAAACCAAGCAACTTAGAGCAATGCGGTAAGAACCAGCATGTTGCCTATCATGAGAGGAATCTAACAGTATGCGATTTTTAGGTTTCAGGTCAACGGATGGCCTTCCAGGTCAAGTGAATGACCTCGGATTTAACACGTCCAGAACAGCGATTTTGCTCTTCAGAAAACCTCAAAATTAGAAATTGATAAATGTAAATAAATAGGCATGTTCCTAGACCAGTTTTGGCTCAGAAATACAAAAAAAAGAGGTAATTATGTGTTCGTATCTTGTCTAAAAAAAATGAAAAAATATTTTCAAAAATGACGTCATCAGCTTCTTACACTTAGGAAGCCATCACTCAGTCAAAAATGAAGATATTGCTTTGAAATTTGGTATGGGTATTTTCCATACTCAGTTCTCTCACATATATTCTGGTTTTCTAATATCTTTGAAAATTTTGATTTTGTGAGGATTTTCCCCCAAAAATCAGTTTTATTTATTTTAGGGGTCAAAAACCCAAATTTTTGAGAATCCAAGATTGCCATTTTAAAGAGAATGCTATTTTATATCTTTGGGGAATTATGTTTGCAATTTTCTTTATAACTCTGTTTTCTACGATTTTTCAAATATTTATAATTTTGTTACTAACATGACGTCATCAAAACATTATTATCTCCCAAACTACTGAACCAATTTCAATTAAATTTTTACAGCCTACGTATAAGTATTGTACACTCAGCTACCAAGAATTTCAGCAAGATGCATCTCATGTGTCAAAAGTTATTTAAGAAAAACCTCAGGGGGGCCTGTCAGCCCACCCACCCCCCCCCCCCCCGTAGGGCGAGGGTTAAAGCTGTAAACAACCTTCCATTGGATTTGTCATGCTATTGGTGATGTAGACATTACTACAACAACTCTGGTGACCTCAATATTGACCTGACCTAAAAAAAAAATACCGATATACTTTCCATAGAGCTTGTCTCGACCTATCTAACACCGTTTTTTGCTTGTTACGTTGCGTAGTTTTCGAGATCATAGAGGGGGGTCGTTTCGACGCCCCCCCCCCTCGAACTCGGCTCCTATGGGACGTACACGAAGCCCGAAAACATCGTTCGAAAGCTTGTCCAAAAGCATTTTGAAGCTATTTCGGCATTTTCTTAACAGGTCAATATTAAGGTCACCAGAGGTCATCAAAGTTAAAATTTTATATTTTTAGGACTTCACTCCAGAAACCTCCAGATATCACAGGAACTATGCTAGCTAGGAACAAACGGGGAAAAAACAATGGAAAGCTCTTGAAACATTCAATCGACACGGATCGCCACGTGTCCTCAGATTTCAGCTCAGATCAATAGCTTAGGCTCCAGACCTCATCAAATGTAAAAAAAAAACTATTTTTTAGCAAAAGAGTTTTCACAAATTACTTTTTACCTGAATATGATAAGGAAATAATTTTGAAGTCATCGTGTTTGTCTCGTCAAGGCACTTCGAATCATATTCATGGTGACCAGGTTAGGTCAACTTCGATATTTGACCTCAGGTCAAGGTCAAGTGGTGACCCAATTAGGTCATGCTGGACATTGGGAGACGTGCCTCGACGAGACAAACACATTGGTGGCAGTTTCACTTATCTATCTTTGTTTTGTCGAGAGTTATTGACACAAAAGTGTTGGTGACCTCGGATGACCTCGGCTGATCCTGTAGGGGTCACTGAACGAAAATTGCACCTGGATCTTCAAGAATGTCCTATGATAACATGATCTAGAAGGAATTGGGCTGATATCGTGCGTATCCTCAGAATAGAAAGCATTTGAATATTTCTCCATTGACTTATAATGGGTAGGTCACGAAATTGACCCGACCTTAGGTCACTGATATCAAACATCCGAGATATACGAATTGTAGGTACCTAGGACTTTATAAAATCCTGTAAGTACGATGTCTATCGGCCAAAAACTGTGGCTATGGTGTGACCACAAACTTTTTTGGAGCTGGGGTCACGTGAATTGGTCTGGTGACCTGACCTGAGATGAACCGAGGTATTTTTTAACATAATGTGGACAATTGATGTTTGAACAGCTATGCTAAAACCGGTGGCTCTGCGCGCCGCCGTTTTTCCGCTATCCTTGAAAAACCTGTGGGAGGCGTCTAAACGTCCCCCCCCCCCCCCCCCCGGCACGGCGCGGGTTAAATCAGCTTTCAATGCATACGCAAGCCAAATCCGATGCGTTTTCATAATTGTGTGACACTTTTTGGAATTCCCCCCCCCCAACCACCCGTTCTGGATCCGCCAATGCAAAGATCCATGTGGTATTTGTATCCTGTGACCTCCACGATGTAAAATCTATTCACCCTGAGGTCATTCGTCATTTTTTTTCCATAACTGTTTTTACCGAACCAGTAAGGCGCCGAAGTTGGCGATGAACGAGCGAACGCAAAGGAAATGTATGGTGAATTTCAACTCGATCAGGGAAGTAGTTTCTGAGATACAAATACGTGGTGCACACGTGCTCACGTGCAGAAGCACCCCACCCCTGACTTGTGAGAATGTGGCGGCTGAGAGATCCCTAACCACACTCCAAATTTGAACACAATCGGCTCAGCAGTTGCCCCCACCCACTCCAAATTGTGTGGCGACGTTCCTGATCCAACAACACCCCCCTCTCCCCCACTCTGCCGCCAATGGGTGATGTTCAAAGGATATTGAAATTCAAGATATTCCGTAAATAATGTAAAGATACTTATTTTGGCTGGGAAATACTAAAACTTAGGAATATCCAAGGGCGGATCCAGCCGGCCGTTTGGGGGGGGGGGCAAACCGTTTTTTTTAACGGACCTTACCTACCCCCAATTTCGAATTTCTTCCCGGATTTGGGCCACTTTATTTTGCAACCACACGATTTCGATTTTTTTCCCCATTTTTTTTAGGTTTTCGACCTTTTGGGATATCGAAAAAGGAAAGATGTCAGCTTGCAGTTTGTATTGTTCCGACATTGCCTTACACTAAGAAAAACTATGTCAATTGCCAGCTGTACCCAGGGGCGTCGCCGATAATTTTTGAGTGGGGGTCGGCTGAAATGACGACACAAAAAAAGTACCCCAATTGGTTATGCGTATATTTAAGCCTTTGCAACATTTCTAATGTGGATTTGCATGTTATAGTAGGTACTTGTTATTTAGCGCCGCGAAGCGGGGCGAATTTTTTTTTGCTCGGGTTTGCCTGATAAAACCCAGAAACATAGGCATTTTTAGCTTCTTAGCCTTGTAGAGGATAATAAGCTAAAAATGTTATTCATTCAATTCAGCGTTACGACGAAACGAAGACGATGACGATGGCTTCGTTATGACGATGGCCACTGATGTGACGCCGCGAAGCGGCGTGAACATTTTAATTTTAGGTCGTGGAAAACGCATTTTTAATATTGGAACCAGACCGTGAGTGGAGCCAAGCCTCAGGTAACCCCTTTTCCTGGTTGCACATCTCGGTATGATGCAAAATGTTGAAATGAAGGTAGTTTTTCATATACATTAGCCTCGGATAGTAAATCACGATGGCCGGTGGCAGTCTGCGCTCAATAGTACATATGATAATAATAACTGTAGTCTGTATACATACCTATGTACCGAACTGTAACAAACAACTGGTAACGGTGCAAATGGTTTCAAAGTAGCAAGAGGCAGACCGACATTTCCGCGCATAAATGGTCCCTGTGGATCTGGAGGAGCCTGGGGGAGATGGCTTGGGGAGATAGTCCTGGCCTGGTCCCCACTATTAGCTCTTCGGGCCAACAAGTTGGGCACCGCTGGAACAGCTTCCGGTTGCCGAAGTCCGCGTCTTTGCGTTCGCGTCGCCTTTTTCGGAACTCGGCAGACAAGCTAAACATGTAGCCCGCTTTAAAGATAATATTTTATGAAGAGAGTTGGCCCTGGGGCCAGCAATTACCGCCAAGGAGAGCCTCTGCAAGACACTTAATGGAATGAATTTTCCAAATTTGTATATGCAATTGCGAAACTTGTGTCATGCCGCGAAGCGGCGCGAAATTTTTCAGTTTTTGACTGAGGCTAGCTTGATTTTGACTGCTGCAATTTTGGGATGCCCAGTACCGTTCTAAAAACGCAAATATAGCATGCATTAAATTTCACGTCTTGGGGGGGGGGGGGGGGCAAAACATAGTTTGGCCCCCCTTAAACAGGCTTGGGGGGGGGGCATGGCCCCGTTCGCCCCCCCCCCCTGGATCCGCCCTTGGTCGTGGGTCTAGTTATTCCTTCGTCGACGACGAAATCATTATTTATGAACGTGCTCATTTTTTTTCTTAAAATTTCACAGAACACGGAATTTTATTGTTTTTTATATGCGTTGAGGCTCATATTACAGTTATTTATATATATATATATATATATTTTTTTTTTTTGGGGGGGGGGGCCAAAAGACATGTTGGCCCCCCTTCCAGGCTTTTTTTTTGGGGGGGGGGGGGCATGGCCGGATTGCCCCCCCCCCCTGGATCCGCCAGTGGGAATATCATGACATTTTCATTGGATTTGTATACATTTATCACCAGGTAAACATATTTGATTTTAATTGAATACCTATCAAGCGAAAAATGACATGGAAATACTGAAATCAGGGTGGGCAACATTTCTTGACTGGGGGGGGGGGCAAAACGGCTCACTGGGGGGCATTTGCCCCCCAGTTAACATGTTAAAATAGGCCCTGGGAAATAATGACCTTTTTCCACAAAAATGGAGTTAGCACTTGAAATCGCCAGACGAGACCAAAATATGTTGTAAATTGATCACATTTTGCATGAAAACTTTCCTACCGAAAGATATTTCAAGTTAAAGTTGATAAGCGTTCCACACTTTTAACGACCGGTACTTGCAAGTACTTTTGGTCCTCATCAAACTGCGGGCTTTACCCGTATTGTTTTTTTACGCAATGGAGTGGAAAATATATTGTGCGTTCTGCTTGTTGTGATTATATGCCCGGCGATCTTCTAAAACTAACAGCGATTGGAAAAAGTGGCAATAAAATCGGAAGCTCATCGATGCACATCAACGGCGGCATAGTTAGTGGTTGCGACCCTCAATTTTTCAAAAACGATTCATTTGTTTTCAACATTAGGAGTATTGTATAATTTGTCTGTGGCTGTATATAACACTATGCTTCATATTATCATGAAAAATACTAATTTTTCCCCAAAAAACTAACAAACAATAACACAAAACTGGCAATTAAATCGGAAACTCATCGATGCACATCGACGGCGACCTATTTAGCGTCGGCGCTTTGCTTACAAAGTCATTGTCATGCTTCTCGGCGTACTTAACCATTGTGGCGAGTTGTTCCTGATTAGTATACCAAGTCCCGTAGCAGGGTTTGTTAATGACGTCACTGGTGCCATTCTCGTGTAGCATTGCAAAATATATCTGATTTTGAGTTGAAAGCTAATTAAAGACTTATTTACATTATTGTTTTTAAGTTTGAATTGTCTTGTTAATCATTATTAAAGGTATTTTATCACTGTATTTCATAGTAGTTGACACTTCAAAAACTTGTGACGTAATAATATTGTATCCAATATGCATTTCCCTCACTTTTTGCTATTGTGGCGCAGTGCCGAGTGCTTTGCGAATACTAGCTTGCCTGGGGTTCAATTCATTCCGCCCTTATTTTATTCGAGTTGGTATAGTTTGCATGTTGTTGTTATTCATGACTTATACTGATAGTCAGTCATGCATCACGGATGCTTCACGGATTGCTTCACGGATCAGAGCGCTGCTCGAACGCACGCTAGTAGCGCTAGTAGCGCTTTCGTTCTCCATGGCAACCAGGCGTGAGCCAATTAAAAGTCAGAACGTATTCCCTTTCTGGCTTTTGATTGGCTGACGCCTGGTTGCCATGGAGAACGAAAGCGCTACTAGCGCTACTAGCGTGTGTCCGAGCAGAGCTCAGTTTGATCGGAAACGTCACAGAGCCTCCAAAAATGCCGCACTCGATGTAAACAATGGTAGGGAAGGACGAATTTGTCAATGACCTTCATGAAGTACTCAAGGTACTTGTTTTGTACTTTTTCCAAACTTACAACTTTGAATTTGGGAATAATTTTATTTCATTCTTAAATTTAAATAAAATAATTTTGAAACCATAACGGTAGCCTAAGAAATTGTTGCTAACAAAATCAAAAGGTCATTATTGCCCTTTAAAGGGATTATACGGGTTTTAATCCTGAAAGGAAATGCACTCTTCTGCAGTTGTATGAGCTTTAAACACGTTGAAGACACATAGCAGGGACCTCAATGTTCATTTAGTCCATTATTTCAGCAATTATCAGCGTTAAAACTTTGGCGTTTTTCAAGACTTGTCTGATAACGAGTACCTGATCGGCATTAAAGGGAGTGTGCCTACTCACATCGCTTAGTTGGAGTTATTGACACTGGTCTATAGAACACAATTTTCTGAATTGAACCATTACTTCATTTCTCCAGATTCACCCTAGTTGATGAGATATTCAAAGACTCCAGGAATTTGCTTGGGAGCAAAAAGTTATCCGGTTGACTCCAGATGGCTTCCCACTACTAAAAGCACTGCAACTATCGATTATACCGCTAGCATATCGTTATCACCGGCCAATAGCAATTCGAACAAACAGCTCGTGCGCGCTGATAGCAGCTGCCGAACAACATAACCTGGGCGGCCATCATGCTTTTCGACGGTTTGTTTACTATCAGACTGGTTATTAATTTGTATGCGATGTTCGGGCTCGCACTAAGAGCTGGAGTTTTTGCAGCAATTGTCCGCCAGGGACCGCTAGTGAGCCATGGTGTTTACCCTGGCTCACTAGCGGTCCCTGGCGGCCTGAAGCTGCTAAAACTCCAGCTTTTAGTGCGAGCTATCTCGTTCGTATCTTTGGTAGTTGTGTTATCGTGGTTTTAGTTTGGTAATTGGTATTGTCCTTCCAGTAACTTGACAATCCTGGCTGATGCATTGACAAATCTTCAAACGAACGATAACGGTCATTTGTGGAAATGCCGAATCAGTGCTGCGTCCGTGGTTGTAGATTAAGGCTGTATAAACAAAAATCGTGCATATGACTACGAAGAAGCATCTCGATCGCTGCACCGCCGTTGTTGTACGTGTTGACATACGGTTTTGACTGATAGTAGTTTAAATACAAATAATTATAGAACACCAAAGCCTTTTGGCTATTATAATGTATTTTAAATATTAGGTCAAGGTAAGTCGGTATTCGTCATTGGCATAGGCCGTCTTCAGGTTATTCAGTAACCTGATTCGGATTCTTAACACAATAAATATGAAAAACCAATGGTTCATAATTTAAAAATGTTTGGTAGGTATTTTTAAGTATTTTCCAATTAATTAGTAACATTAACATGAGAAATAGACAGAACTGCAACTAATCAGATTTTGTAACCTGAAAATAGACTATGATTAAAACTCTGGTATTAGTTCAGTAATTCACCTCCCCAGTTTATGGTGTTCTTGAGGTCCTTAATAGTAGAAGAGTAGTCTGCTGACTAATATTATGACATACTGAACAGTGGGTTATCTTTCTTGTAGAGGTTGATTTTCCATTGGGTCTGCAGTACTGGAATATTTTTATCTTTGCACTTTGCTGAGATGCAAAGATAAAAAGGTTTAACACACATTCAATGATAAAGTGAAATAATGTGTTATCTTTGCATCCCTCTGAGATAGGTCATGTCAAGGTCATGTGAGTTCCAACTAAAAATCAATACTCAATACTCAATACTCAAAGGATAGAAGGCCCCGCAGCTGGGGCCTTTAGACTCCCGCTCTATACAGCACTCTGAAGTCTCACTGAAGTCTTACTGGTGTCTTGTCCAGTACTTGCACAATTTCCAATGCTCATCGACCCTATTCTTAAAAGCGTTTACTGAAGGAGCGGTGAATCAAGTACTGAACTGAACTAGACTGAATCAACCTCTACTTAAAAAATATGGAATCTTCATGTCTGCCTTGTGGAAGATAAAACATATTTCTGTGTGTTCCTGAAAAACCTTGCTCCTTCGTTGCTCGGTTTTCAGTCACACGCTTGGAAAATATATTATTATCTTCCACTCCGAGCCATGAAGAATCCTCTATACTGTCTGTCTACAAGATGGTCTGGGGTGGGGGTCCAGGGGGGCGATGCCCACTCAGTGGGTTCCACAGCACAGCGAGCGAATGCGAGCGGAGCGTTCTAAACATGGGTCCCTATGACCGTAATTGCTGTAAAGGTTAGGTCAGGTTTGATTATGTATAGTTTTTGGTGACATAGTTTTGGTATTACTGGTACGCTTTTCTGTCTGTCGTAATAATACTCTCTTCCTTTGTTATGGACCTCAAGAACACCATTAACTGAGGAGGTGAATTACTGAACTAAAATCTGAAACTGAACAGAAACTCGTCCCTTATGTCATTAGTGTAATTATGTCATTGTCATGTTGTGTTATATCATTAGTGTAACGCTTCAGTTTTATAATTATTTTTGCCTCAACGCTCATCTTCAAAAGAGAGCTATTAGATATTATAATTGTTTTGTAATGGTTATTTTTGTTAGATCACTAAATAAATATATTGAATTATGTTTGACTTTTGAAGACAAAAAGGGGCTTTTATGCTCAGTCCAGACTGGTTACTGATTTAACTTTTTTGGCACGATTCAATCACAATTCATTTTGGAACATGAATGATTAAATCACTGTTCAATTCATTGAACAAATTTTTGTGAATTGATTAAATCAATGCATAAAAAATGTGCATTTATATATGTCCTATATTTCAGGGTGCCAGGGCAGACAACCAATTGTTGGCTGCCTCAATGGCAGCATGCAGATTGAAGGAGGCAATGCATGTGTGCTTCAGGCACTTTGCGGCTCATGATTATGAGTCAGGCTCACATGTTAAGTTGAAGAAGTCTGCCATCCCATCACTGGTACGTGTCGATCCTTACCGCTCGTGTATTAAAGTAGGTGTTTAACTTTGATAAACTTTGCCTTGTGAAGGAATACACACATTTTGGAGCACCGATTTCTTTGAAAATCATTGTAACGGCTTACCATTTGGGCCAAATTTAGTTTACACTTTATTGATTAGCATCAGGGACGGATCCAGGGGCAATGGGACACATGCCCCACAAAACGTCTGAGGAGGCCCCCTCTGTGGACGGTTGGGCCTGGGTCCATCCGTGTCTGAGGACCTGAGGGCCCTTGCCAAGCTCGGGGCACAGCCATGACTGAGAAGGCCCTTTCCAGACCTTTGATGGCCCAACACTGGTCTGAAAGGGCCCTTGCTGGGCCTGAGAGGGCATTTACCAAGCTTAGAGGCCTTACGACAGTCCAAAGGGCCCTTACCAGGCTAAGGGAGCACAAAGCTGGCTTGAGAGGGCCCTTCCCAGGTCTGCACGTGCTGGTGGTCCTCTCAGGCCAGCATAGGGCGCACTCAAGTTTTGCAAGGGCCCTACAAGGCTGGCATAGGCCCTCTCAGGCTTGACAAGGGCCTTATCATACCTGAAAATACACTTGGACCGACTGCAGGCCCTTTCAGACTGGCAAAAATGTTTGGGGCCCCTTGCAGCTCGTGGGCCCTTTGACGTCTGATGTGCCCCCACCCCCATTTTCTTTCCTGGATCCGCCGCTGACTAGCATGAGAGGTTTTTCAGTGTTGTATGCAAGTGTGTTGGTGAGAAGTACAAGAAGAAGTGAAATAAAATATGTCTGTGTAATTTTGCTTCAGTATTACTGCTTA
Source organism: Chirona hameri (assembly GCA_036785665.1). Lineage (NCBI taxonomy): Eukaryota > Metazoa > Arthropoda > Thecostraca > Balanomorpha > Balanidae > Chirona > Chirona hameri. The sequence continues at coordinate 51,153 of JAXIVJ010005595.1, forward strand.
CAAATGCATATTTCTCAAGTATTTCAAAGTACACTACTGGTACATACTGAGTTCCAGTGGTCTTTTGTCCAAGCATAGCACGACTTAATATTTCCTGATACTGTTTACGTCTATTCATGTGATTTTAATTACACTATAACAATGAATAATCGAGTAAATTGTAAAATACATCATTCAGTATCTAATGGCATTATATCGTTCCCACTTCCACATTTCATGACCTGAGTGACATTGCCTTTCCAGCACCTTCCTGACATGGCTCCGGAGCCTGCAGACGGTCCATCAGCTCTGGTAACCAGTGGCAGCAGTGAAGCTCGGCTGAAAAGGAGTGGCACACACGTGGTGGGTGTCACGGGACAGCTGCAGTTGTTGGGCGCGCGCGACCGGCCGGCGCGGCTGAATAGGAGCGACCTGATCTCTGTCTGTGTGTGTGGCCTGCAGGAAGACGCTGTTACTGTCTGACCTCTGACCTGACCTCCGTGTATGGCCTGCAGGGAGACGCGGTTGCTATCTGACCTCTAACTTGACGGCTGACCTCTGTCTGTGTGTGGCTTGCAGGGAGACACGGTTACCGTCTGACCGCCGATCTGACCTGTGCCTGTGTGGCCCAATGGGAGAAATGGCTGCTGTCTGACCTCTGACATGCCTGAGCTCTATGCAGGGGCGTCGCCCCCTGGAGGGGGGGGGGGGGGCTGGGCTGCCTCCAGATGGATAAGCAGGATTTTGACAGCTCATTGGGTGTGGGGGGGGGGGCAAACACCTAGCTCCCCCCCTTGTCTCAAAATGTGGCAGCGCCCTTGCATGTGTGTGTGCCCTGTTTTGAGATACGACTGCTGCCTGATCTGACCCGACCTCTAGCTTGACCTCTGACTCGACCTCCGGCTTGACCTCCGGCTTGATCTCTGACCCGACCTCCGACATGACATCTGACCCGACCTCTGACATGCCATCTGATCCGACCTCTGACATGACATCGGACCCGACCTCTGACATGACATCGGACCCGACCTCTGACATGACATCGGACCCGACCTCTGACATGACATCTGACCCGACCTATGACCCGACCTGACATGACAGCTGACCTGACCTCACTGTGCGTGACATGCAGGGGGCCACTTGTCATCTAATCTGACCTGACCTCTGTCTGTGTATGACCTGGAAGGAAACACGGCTGCTATCTGACATCTGGTCCGACCCCTGGCATGACATCTGACCTGACCTCACTGTGCGTGTCGTGACATGCAGGGGACGATGTTTGCCATCTGACCTCTGACATGACCCCTGGCTGTGAGTGGCTTGCAGGGAGACACGGCTGCCGTCTGACCTCTGATCTGACCTCTGCCTGTGTGACCCAAGGGGAGAAATGGCTGCTGTTTGACCTCTCACATGCCTGAACTCTGTGCAGGGGCGTCCCCCCTCCCCGGCGGCAGATAAGCAGGATTTTAACAGCCCAATGAAAGTGAGGTAGAGAGGGGGAACACCTGTCTGCCCCCCCCCCCCCCCCGTCTCAAAATATTGTGGCAGCGCCCTTGCATCTGTGTCTTGTGTGCCCTGCTTGGAAACACAGCTGCTGCCTGATCTTTGACCTGACTTCTGACCCGACCTCTGACAATGACATCTGACCCGACCTCTGACATAACATCTGACCCGACCTCTCACATGTCATCTGACCCGACCTCTGCCATGACATCTGACCCGACCTCTTGACATGACATCTGACCCGACCTCTGACATGACATCTGACCTAACCTCACTCTGTGCGTGACCTGCAGGGGGACGCTGTTTGACATCTGACCTGACCTCTGTCTGTGTGTGACCTGGTAGGAGACGCGACTGCTGTCTGACCGCCGCGCTTGTCTTACCTCTGGCATGACATCTGACCTGACCTCACTATGTTTTGACATACAAGGGAACGCTTTTTGCCATCTGACCTCTGACCTGACCTCTGTCTGTGTGTGACCTGGAAGGAGACACGGCTGCTGTCTGACATCTGGTCCGACCTCTGACATGACATCTGACCTGACCTCACTGTGCGTGTCGTGACATGCAGGGGGACGCTGTTTGTCATCTAACCTCTGACCTGACCTCTATCTGTGAGTGGCTTGCAGGGAGACACAGCTGCCGTCTGACCTGATCTGACCTCTGCCTGTGTGACCCAAGGGGAGAAATAGCTGCTGTTTGACCTGACATTCCTGAACTCTGTGCAGGGGCGTCGCCCACCGGGGGGGGGGGGGGGGGGGAGGGGAATTAGTAGGATTTTAACAGCCCAATGAAAGTGAGGTAGAGAGGGAGAACACCTGCCTGCCCCCCCCCCCCCCCCCGTCTCAAAATATTGTGGCAGCGCCCTTGCATCTGTATCTTGTGTGTGCCCTGATTGGAGACACAGCTGCTGCATGATCTCTGGCCTGATATTTGTCCTGACCTCCGGGTTGACCTCTGACCTGACTTCTGACCCGACCTCTGACATGACATCTGACCCGACCTCTGACATGCCATCTGACCCGACCTCTGACATGCCATCTAACCGAACCTCACTCTGTGCGTGACCTGCAGGGGGACGCTGTTTGACATCTGACCTGACCTCTGTCTGTGTGTGACCTGGTAGGAGACGCGACTGCTGTCTGACCGCCGCGCTTGTCTTACCTCTGGCATGACATCTGACCTGACCTTACTCTGTGCGTGACATACAAGGGGACACTTTTTGCCATCTGACCTCTGACCTGACCTCTGTCTGTATGTGACCTGGAAGGAGACACGGCTGCTGTCTGACATCTGGTCCGACCTCTGACATGACATCTGACTTGACCTCACTCTGTGCGTGACATGCAGGGGGACGCTGTTTGCCATCTGACCTCTGACCTGACCTCTAATGTGAGTGGCTTGCAGGGAGACACAGCTGCCGTCTGACCTGATCTAACCTCTGCCTATGTGACCCAAGGGGAGAAATGACTGCTGTTTGACCTGACATGCCTGAACTCTGTGCACGGGCGTCGCCCACCGGGGGGGGGGGGGGGGGGGGGGCAATTAGTAGGATTTTAACAGCCCAATGAAAGTGAGGTAGAGAGGGAGAACACCTGCCTGTCCCCTCCCCCCCCCCCCCCGTCTCAAAATATTGTGGCAGCGCCCTTTCATATGTGTGCCCTGCTTGGAAACACAGCTGCTGCATGATCTCTGGCCTGATATTTGTCCTGACCTCCGGGTTGACCTCTGACCTGACTTCTGACCCGACCTCTGACATAACATCTGACCCGACCTCTGACCTGACATCTGACCTGACCTCACTCTGTGCGTGACCTGCAGGGGGACGCTGTTTGCCATCTGGCCTGACCTCTGTCTGTGCGTGACCTGGCAGGAGACGCGACTGCTGTCTGACCGCTGGTCCGACCTCTGGCATGGCATCTGACCCGACCTCTGACATGACATCTGACCTGACCTCACTCTGTGCGTGACCTGCAGGGGGACGCTGTTTGACATCTGACATGACCTCTGTCTGTTACCTGGTAGGAGACGCGACTGCTGTCTGACCGCTGGTCTGACCTCTGGCATGACATCTGACCTGTCCTGTGTCTGTATGTCTCTATATGACCTGCAGGCATACACGGTTGCTGTCTGACTTCTGACCTGACCTCGGTATGTGGCTGTAGTTAAGCACAACTTCTGACCTCTGACTTATATCGCACAGTTGGTATTAACATGGAGTACTTGTTCGTTTGTTGTACATTTCTAAGGTGCGGAGGAAAGGTGAAATGGTGACATCATTTGCTGTGGAGAATGGAATTGGTCATGTTTGGTATTGTTATTGTTACGTTGCTATTGCTTTTACTAAAATGTAAAATGTATGAATGGCTCATCCGTTGACTTTGTTGTTTCATAATACAGCCAGAACAAGTAAGCATGGTTTTTCTCGGTGTTTGAACCAGGACTTAGTGACTGTGCATCTGGTCTAGTTCTAAGACCGCTGTAGCTGAGTTGTGACGCTGATATGTGATGTCCTACTAGACAGTCAGTCAATCGAACGGGACGTTGACGCTACATGTGGTAGTACTAAAAATGATAAAAGAGAAGAAACGATTCATGAAACCATTTATTCAGAAAACCACTCATGTTTGATTGTAAGCATTATTTAATGAAGCTTGTAACTTAAATCAACGGTAAAGGCGTAAAGGCTGCGTAGAACCATGTATTCATCGTAACAATCATTTTGAACGATAAACAAAGACTCGCCCGGCTGTCGTGGCATTCCCGGCTGGGCGAGTCACGGCCGCTACCACCGATGTTCCATTACAGCTTCTCAGTACGCCCTCCCGCCAACGAGTTACGGAACAACCGCGCAGACAACACAACAAGGAAGCCTGAAGGCATTGAATACTGAACACAATATAAGATTGGCACTGTTCTGTGACAACAAAAAATAGCAACCCACCACAATGAAGAATGAAGACAGAAATCTCCCACACAAAAAAAAACACAGTAACAGGACCGGCGCCACAGGGGGGGGGGGGGGGGGGGCAGGAGGGGCAGCTGCCCCTCCAACCGCCAACTGGGCCCTTTTCGGCCAGCCTGGCGGGCGGACGAGCTGAATGTTCTCTCAGACTGTCTCGGGACGCGATGAAGCAGCGCAAGCTCAACTCTGTGGCAGTCTGCCAAGTGCCATGTCCATCAGGAGACGCGCGAGGTTCCTGATCGGGATATGGCGCGCGAATATGCGTCCCTGAACGGTGCTCGTCGTTCCACCTTCGGAACGTTTTGATGTCATCTGAGATCAGGCACATAGCCAAGGGGGCGGCGGCCCCCCTCCCCCCCCCTGGAGGCCTGGAGGCCAGGAGGGCCCTTTTCGGCGCGCTACGCACGCCGAAAAGGGCCGACGAGACCGCGCGAAGCGCGATATCATGGGCTCTTTACCACGCGAAGCGTGGTCTTTAGAGAGTTTAGAGCACTTCAGAGGCCCTCTCTGAAAGACCAGAGGGCCCTTTGGACGTTCAAAAGAGCCTTGTGGATGTCAAAGGGGCCCCTGTCCAGACCGAAAGGGCCCCTGAGCGGGTCAGAGCCCCCTGAACACGTCGAATGGGCCCCTAGATAGCACAGAGGGGCCCCTGGGCAGGTCGAGAGGCCCCTGGGCATGTCGGCAGGGCGACAAAGCAGCCAGCGCAGTCCATTGCTAGGTCATAAGGGCCCCTGAGCAGGTTGGAGTGCTCCTGGACAGACCAGAGGGCCCCTGGGAAGTTAAAAGGGCCCCTGTGCAGGTCAGAGGGGCCCCTGACCAGACCGAAAAGGCCTCTAGGTGGGTAAGAAGGGCCCCTGAACATGCCAAATGGGCCCCTAGTCAGCTCGGAGGGGCCCAGGGCATGTCGGAGGGTCCTCGGAGCCTGTCGCAAGGCGACAAAGCAGTCAGCGCAGTCCGACCAGAAGAGTCGCTGGGCAGATCGGAGGGGCTCCTGGGCAAGTCAGAGGGCTCCTGGCTAAACCGAAAGGGTCCCTGGGCCGGTCGGAAGGGCCCTTGAACATGCCGGATGAGTTCCTAGCCAGACTGGAGAGGCCCTGACAGGCACGTAGCCAAGGGGGGGGGGGGCGGGGCGGCGGGTGCAGCCGCCTCCTCCCCCCTGTAGGCCAGGGGAGGGACGACTTTTTTTCTTGCTTTTTTCGGCGCGCGAGGCGCTTTTCGGCGCGCGAGGGCCCTTTTCGGTGCGCGCAGCGCGCCGAAAAGGGTTAGGGCCACCAGGGCCCTCTCTGAAAGACCAGAGGGACCCTTGGACGTTCAAAAGAGCCCAGTGCATGTCAGAGGGGCCCCTGACCAGACCGAAAGGGCCCCTGAGCTGGTCAGAGGGCCCCCCTGAACACGTCGAATGGGCCCTAGCCTGCAAAGAGGGGGCCCCTGGGCAGGTCGAGACCCCTGAGTATGTCGGCAGGGCGACAAAGCGGTCAGCGCAGTCCCTTGCCAGGTGATAAGGGCCCTTGAGCAGGTTGGGGGTCCCTGAACAGACCAGAGGGCCCATGGGAAGTTACAAGGGCCCCTGTGCAGGTTAGAGGGGCCCTTGACCAGACCGAAAGGGCCCTAGGGGGGTCAGAAGGGCCCATGAAGGGCCCCTGAACCGAATGGGTCCCTAGTCAGCACGGAGGGGCCCCAGGGCAGGTCGGAGGGCCCTCGGAGCATGTCGCAAGGCGACAAAGCAGCCAGCGCAGTCCTTTTCCAGGTCGGAAGGGCCCCTTAGAAGGCTGGAAGGCCCCTTGAAAGACCAGAGGGCTCCTGGAAAGTTCAAATGGCCCCTGTGCAGATCGGAGGGGCCCTGACCAGACCGAAAGGACCTCTGGGCTGGTAAGAAGTGCCCCATGAACGTGCTGAATTCG
>JAXIVJ010005595.1:62500-72825 GCA_036785665.1 Chirona hameri
TTGCGTTGACTATTTTTCGAGACGTGTTTTCGATGTTCCTCAAAGCTCGCTTTCCTTCAGTTGATAGGTCATGTAGTATAGTGCCGAAGTTCATCACCGCACACCATATTATTAAAACACAAATTGGGGACATTATTCACATCTTTCTAACGTTTCGTGAGTCCAGGCCAGGTTCACATCGCGACCGTCAGTTGTCAGCGCTGTACCTGTCTGAGTCTCTGACAGCTTTCAACCAGTGGCTGTATACACAGCTGCTCCAGGCGCGTAGGACGAGCGGCGGATCCAAGGTGGCGTCAGTCTTTAGCCGCCGGGGAGTTGTGTTCTGCCGCACTGTCAGGGGCGGTCCCAACATCCGAATTCCGGATGTGGCTGCGTTGCGGCGGATCCTCAGTGGCGTCGGCTCGGCGCCCCCTCGTCCGGCGCCGGGCCGCCCGCCGGCGCCGGCGGGCGGGGCGCCGCCCGGCCGCGTTGGACGGCGGGCCGGTGTTTCGGCGAGTCATGGCGGCGTGGATTCGCCTGTCGTCGCCGCCGCCGCCGCCGCGCCGTCGGCCGCCGGGGCGGCTGGGCCGGCGGCCTCCGTGTCGGCGGCGCCGCCGCTGCCTGCGGCTGCCGGGCCGCCGCGAGGCGGCGCGGCTGCTGGGTCCCCTGCTGGAGATGCTGCCGAGCTCGCTGCAGTGCTCCCTGATGCCGCGGCTGCTGGACCACCTAATGCCGCGGCTGCTGAGCCCCCCGCTGGCGCGGCTGCCGGGTCGCCTATTGGCGCCGCTGCGGGGCCTTCTGCTGCGGCGGCGACCGGGCCGCCTGTTGGCGCTACCGGACTCAGTCGTTGAGCGTACGGAACGGGCTACTGCGAGGGCTGGAGCAACTCGGGACCGGACGACTTCTGGTGCTCCCTGAGTGACGATAAGTGACGCGACCCAGTATGACTGATCGTGATGATTTTTGTTTCAGACTCTTAAGAAGAGCTGTATTTAGTGTTACGAGAGCGAACAGACATTCACAATATATATTGGGACCAAGCAGTGTGCAGAACTTGGCTTCGGTCATAACTATCGCAGGTCAAAGCGTCACTGTTCTTATAGAGACTTGTTTTCGATAATGTGTTACGGATCACTGATCCATTAACTCTAAGGTGATGTTGTTTATTACTGTTTCGTGTCGTCTTTATAAGCTGATTCGTTTCAAGACGTTGTGGACGTGGCGATGGTGTCTGATCTTGCGTGCTTTCCAGGAGCCGAGTGTGGCCGGGTCCGTGTCAGGTGTGCTGGCTATCGCCGGGGCGTCTGCGTCGGGTGGCGGCGGCCGGCTGCGTCGGTGTGCGTTAACTGCTCCGGTGGTCTCGTGCGGCGGCGCGGCCTGGCGTCCGTCGCCCGTGGCGGCGTCTCCGGCGGTTGGCGGTGCGGATCGGACATCGATCTCAACGACATCGGACCACGGACGACTTCTAGCCAGCCTTCACCAGCCCTCCACCGCTTCCGGGTGCGGGACCCTGTCCACGTGCTTGTGGCAGGGTCGTTAGACCCTTAGATAGGTAGCCCTTAGATATTTTTAAGTAGGTAACGTAATTTCCACAATTTGCAAGGTAGAGAACCCGCTTCATTCTTTAGATTAATTGCAGCTGGCAACACGTTCTGCCGTGTGTGCCACGTTAACGTAACTTAGGTTATTCATTGAACTTTCCCCTCCCTTCTCCGGTCATGGCGACCCCCCGCCCTGCCGCCCCCCCCCCCCCCCACCCGACCCCCCTCCGGGGTTCCCTGGCGCGCATCCGCGTGCCCCCCTGGACGGTCCCCCTCCCAGCCCCGTGCCCCTCCCGCCCATCAACCCGTGGGACTGGGGCCCCGCAGTGCCCGAATATTACCCCGACCCGACCCAGCCACCACCCCGTTGGACTGGGGCCCCCCGCCCCCGCCCGCCGCTCAGTCCCCCTCCCAGCCCCCCTCAGGGGCCCCGCCCGCCCCGTCCAGGGGCCCGGCCGTTGCCGGACTCCCATCCCCCCGACCCACCCCCCCCCCGCCCCTCCGCCCCTCTGTCCCCCCGACCCCCCGACCCAACCCCCCGCCCCTCCGCCCCTCCGTCCCCCCGACCCCCCGACCCCCCTCTGGGGTCCCCCCCGGTGCGCGACGTCGCACCTCCCCGGTCGGATCCACTCCCCGCTCCCCTCAGGGGCCTCCCAGGGTCCGACCCGGAGCACGGCTCCCCCCAGACCCCACCCCCCCCCCCCCCCCGGACGGGCCCGCTTGCCTCCTTATGTGGCGAGCGGATGGCATTCCATTTAGGAATGTCAACCCGTTCCAGGTCCGGCGCTGGCTGGTCGCCATCTGTGGCGACGTAGCCAGCGCCAAACCCATTCGATCAGGAGCACTCCTGATCGAGACACTGACGTCCCAACAGAACGTCAGTGTCATGGGACGGACCACCTTCATCGGAGTGAGGGTCGCCGTGGAGGCCCCGGCGCACCTCAACTCCGTGGAGGGTCTGGCATGGTGCCCAGACGTGGCCGAGCTCTCGGAGGACGATCTCCTCCGGGAACTCGCACACCAAGGGGTGTGCGAGGTGACTCGCCTGTCGCCATCGAAGCGGCGACCCGATCAGCCCAACCCGCTGATTCGGCTCCGCTTCCGAGGCAAGGAGCTGCCGACCCACATCCACTGTGGGTACGTGGCTGCCCCCGTCAGGGAGTGGATCCCGCCCCCCGGCAGTGTCAGCAGTGCTGGCACTACGGCCACCTCAAGTGGACCTGCCGGGTGCGCACCGCCACCTGTGGTCGGTGCGCTGGCGAGCACGGCACCGAAGGGTGCACGCGCGCAGCACGCTGCGCCTCGTGCGACCAGGCCCACCCGGCCTGGGACCGCCGGTGTTTGGCCTGGGGTCTCGCTCGCGAGACAGAGCGCTTGAAGCGCGGCGACAGTCGGCGCCCACCGGACGCCCCGCCCTCCACCTCTCTCAGCCCAGGTCTCGCCCCCGGCGCTTGGCCGCCCCTCCCACCTCCCGGAACCTCCCCCCCCCACCCCACCGGCCTCCCGCCAGACCCCCCAACCGACAGACCCCCCGACCACCACCCCAGCTCCCCGAGGCATCTCTGTCGGACCTCTCGAAGGCGCCGTTGCCGCTGATCCACCGGCACCGCGCTCCCCAGCCCAACCAGCCGAGTCGAACACCGACTCAGGCCCCGCCTCCCCGGCCTCCCCAGCACCAGCGGAGAGCCGATTCTCGGAGGACCTCCCCTCGGACGACTCTCTCATGAGAGCCGTCTCCCGGAAAGTCGCCCGCAACCCCGCCCAGTCCCCGCCCTCCCGCCCCAGCTCCCCGCCCGCCCGCCTCTCCCCGCCATCCCTCCCCTCCCCCCACCCTCCTTCCCAGCTCCCTCGTAGCCCCTCCCCCCCAGCCCCCTGAAAGTAACCGCTACCGCCGCAATTTGAGACGGTACAACAAGAAACAATAAATCAGCTCCAACAAATACTTCATTAAGTTATTTCTGACTAACTGTTAAATCGTGCTGCTGCTGACGTGGGAGTTGTGTTGGCTGCCGGTGTCTTGTCGCGGGGGCCCCCTGCTGGATTGGTAGCGCGGCGAATGGTTATGGCTTGGCTGTTCGTTGCGTGGCTGATTTGGCGGGGGATTTCTGCGATGGGACGCCGATGGTTGATGTGTGGTTTTGCGTTGGCGGCGGCATGATTCCCTGCCAAACCAGTCAGAAATAACTTCCTGACTAACTGTTAAATCAAGTTACTGCTGACGCGGGAGTTGTGTGTTGGCTGCCGGTGTCTTGTTGCGGGGGCCCCCTGCTGGATCTCGGCCGCGCGGCGAAGGGTTCTTCGTTGCGTGGCTGATTTGGCGGGGGATTTCTGCGATGGGACGCCGGTGGCTGATGTGCGATTTTGCGTTGGCGGCGGCATGATTCCCTGCCAAACCAGATCACACTCCGATGCTGCGCCGCGGTGCGGTGGCTGCTGCGCTGCGGTGCAGTGTCCGCTGCGCTGCGGTGCAGCATGTTAAATTATGTTAAAATCACGTTGCTGCCGACGTGGGGTTGCGTGTTGGCTGCCGGTGTCTTGTTACGGGGGCCCCCTGCTGGATCTCGGCCGCGCGGCGAAATTCGTTGCGTGGCTGATTTGGCGGGGGATTTCTGCGATGGGACGTCGATGGTAGACGTGCGGTCTTGCGTTGGCGGCGGCACGATTCCCTGCCAAATCAGTCGCGTCAGTCGCGCAACGAAAGGTTCCATTGGAATTCGTTCTTCATTTCTTAACGTAATGCTCCTCCCAACCCTCCTCTCCCCTCTGCTCCGCTCTTGCCAAAGCCGAGTACTTGAACACCCGCCCCTGATAACAGATGCCGATGCTGCGCTGCGGTTGCGGTGGCCGCTGCGCTGCGGTGCGGTGCTCACTCCACTGCGCTGCGGTGTGGTGTCCGCTGCGCTGCGGTGCAGTATGTTAAATCATGTTGCTGCCGACGTGGGGTTTGCGCGTTGGCTGCCGGTGTCTTGTTGCGGGGGCTCCCTGCTGAGTCTCGGCCCCGCGGCGAGGGTTTCTGGCGCGTGCTCTTCGTGGCGTGGCTGATTTGGCGGGGGATTTCTGCGATGGGACGCCGATGGCTGATGTGCGATTTTGCGATTGGCGCGGCATGATTCCCTGCCAAACCAGATCACACGCCGATGCTGCGCCGCGGTGCGGTGGGCTGCTGCGCTGCGGTGCAGTGTCCAGCTGCGCTGCGGTGCGGGGGTATCCACCCTGTCAAACTTTTTTACTCTGTTAGGTGATAGTTATCTTGTATTGATAGGTCCCCTCTAGATTATCTCTACCAAACACGTTTAGCTAAACAAATATAACAGGGGTTTTTTGCCTTTGCGCATTTTGGCCCACCGCGCAGGTTTTTCCCCTTTGCTATAGACGCTGGGTTTTTTATTATTCAGGACTTTTTCCCCCAGCTAAACACACCCCACAACCAGGTCTCGCCGAGGCGCCGGAGCTAGGGAGACTGCAACAGTCTCCCGCTGTTGCAATGACGGCACCCCACGGCTCCATCAACTCTGACACTGTACAAGTATTCTGCTCTGTGTGTGTATGAAATATATTGTGTATGTATGTGTCTTGTGTTTTATTTTAACTTTGACTTTGAACGAAATACTTAACGTAAGATAGACTTTAGATTTACTGTGAACAATTCACTTAACGTAAAATAGCTGCCCTAGTCCCTAGTTTGCTCGGGTCACATAAACCGGTTAACGTAGTTTTTTGCCTGGCAAATTGCCAGAGGTCATTGCCCCTCCCCGGAAAATGCTTAAGGCCGTTCCGGGAAGAAAAAAAAAATGCGGATCGGATCCGGCCATGGCCCGGTTTTTGTACGGTTAGTGAAGGGTATTCGATGCATGGATTCATTCAGTATTGTGGTATTGCTTTTTTGCGCTCCTGGGCAGGGCGCTCCCTGCCGATGGTCACGTGTTTGAGTAAGGCAGTAACTGTACCTTCGCGATGTAAAGCCAACCGGGTTCGATTTGAGTGTCAAACACTCCACACACACTCACACAACACTCACGCACACGTACAGGCGCACACACAAACACAACAGCTTTCACTCAGCTTGACCACACGTGTTCGGGGAGCACGGGCTGTGCCAGGCTGTGTGTCAACAATTTCATAATATCAGTATATTGCATCGTGCCTTTGTCCCTCCAGCTCTGCCGGACAGTGTTCAATTGTCTAAAGCACTTACTAATTACTAATTAATAATGGATAAAATAAAATTATGTCTATGAACTGCCGGGGCCTTGGCGATCAGAAAAAACGACGAGATGTAATGCATTACATTCGAAACAAAAACTTCAATATTATATTCCTACAGGATACACATTTGACAACCAAAGACAATACCGTACTTTGACAGCTTATGGCGAGGTAAGCTTATCACTCATGTTTCTCATCGAGAAGCCGAGGGACAAGTATTTAATTTAGTAGTAACTTACAATGCACCGTAATGACAGATATCAGATCAGATTGTGGCAACTACGTCATAGTTACGTGTAAAATTAACACTGAATCTTATGTTTTCGTAAATATTTATGGACCGAACGAAGATCGCCCATCCTTTTACAGAGAGTTGAATCAAAGATTAGAACATTCAACGTCGATTACATAATCGTCGCAGGAGACCTTAACTTTGTGATAGATCCGGTTGCAGACTCGTTTAATTATGTCGGGGAAAATAATACACAGCAAAACAAACTTTTCTAGAGCTATCATATAAGTACAACTTAATTGATGCATGGCGTCAGTTGCATCCCATGGCCCGTAGTTACACGTGGTCGCGGATAAATCCTTTAAAGCGTGGACGTCTAGACATGTTCTTTGTTAGCGATGACCTTTTGAATTATGTGTCAGATGTCGAAATGTTGCCAGGATATCGTACAGACCATAACATAATAACCTTATCAATACAAAGTAAAAATCAAAGAGGAAATGGTATCTGGAAATTTAATATTTCACATTTAACAGACGAAGATTATATTAAAACGGTAAAATCTTGCATCGGCGACACAGTCCGACAATACGCGGTCCCTGTATATGATAACGTAGTGTATAATGATGATAAGTATTATAAAATCCATACAACTAACAATAAACGGCTGCCTTTTCTATGAAACTTTTGATTATGATGATTAGGGGAGATACAGTTAAGTTTTCTAAACAAAAAGCAAAACGTAAGGACAACAGAAGCGAAGTTAATGGCCGAAATTACTGAAGCAGAAAAACAAATTTACATCATCAGGCCTTCAAAGTGATGCTACTCAGCTAAACATAATCAAAACCAAACTTGAAGAGCTAAGACGTCCAATTATTGACGGACTGATTGTTCGGTCGCGGGTGGCCTGGCATGAGCATGGGGAGAAAAATTCAAAGTATTTTTTATCTTTAGAGAAAAGAAACTATAACAATAAATGCATTCAATATATTAATGACGGGAATGACACCATTTCAAAGGCGGATGTAATATTGAAAACTTCTCGAATATTTTGCAAAACAAATATTAATTCCAGGGATAGCAATACGCCAGATCCTTCATTCATAGCGAATCATATAACAAATAGGCTAGATTCAAACAATAGGACGGAACTCGACGCGGATATAACAATGTTGGAATTAACTAGTGCATTAAACTCTATGAAGAAAAGGCAAGACTCCCGTTCAAATGGCTTCCCTGTCGAATTCTTCCGTGTTTTTGGTCGGAAATAGGCCATTTCTGTACCGGGCAGTTAGAACCTCGTCGACTGAAGGTTACGAGCTTCCTTCTCACCGTGGAGGCATCATTACACTTATCCATAAGAAAGGGAAATCACCTCATACTATATAAGGGATGGAGACCAATAACCATTGTTAAATTCAGACTATAAGATTATATCAACCGCAAATCGCCATGAGACTTAAAAAAGGTAATGCAAAGTTAATTAGCCCAGCGCAAACAGCTACACTTCCGGCCGGTATATTGGAGAAAATACAAGGCTTGTGCTTGATATAATTGACTGGACCAATAACAATAAAAAGCCAGGGATGATAATAGCCGCTGATTTTGAAGCGGGCTTTCGAGTCAGTCGATTGGGATTATTTAAGATTAGTCATTAGCGAGCTTAACTTTGGCCCAAAACTGAGAGCATTAATAGACCAAACATTTTTAAATACTAAAAATCAATCACGTATTCTCTAAACGGATATCTCGGCAAAAAAAATACAGCTAGAACGTGGCATAAGGCAGGGAGACCCAGCCTCAGGATATCTATTCAACATAGCAGTGTGCTGTATTAGTTGAACAAGTTTGCGAAGTCTAATCAATTGACTGGAATACAATAAATCAGAATCAAGAAATAAGAATAAGTCAATACGCCGACGATACAATTATATTTGTAGACGGAACTGAACGGTTCCAATCACAGGAGCTGTCAAGGAGCTAGTCACTTTCGGCAATCACTCGGGTTTGAAAATAAACCTTGAAAAAACCGCAGGTATGTCAGTAGGGACATTAGCCGATCAGATTAGTACAGAACATAGCATACAATTTGTGATGAGCTGACAGTTCTGGGGATAAAAAATAGACCGAAACGGTACAAATGTGACGGAACGTAATATGCTACTAAAATGCCTGCATTAAAAAATGAATTGGAACAGTGGAAAGGACGTAACCTTACACCAATTGGAAGAATATGTATAGTCAAGGCTTTGTTACTATCTAAACTTGTACATTTAATCATCGCACTTCCTAACCCTTCAAGTAAATGTATAAAAGAAACTAGAGAGGCTTCTATTTGCATTCATTTGTGGTCATAAAAAAGATAAGATAAAACGTACTAAAACTAGTACAAACCCAATCAAAAGACGGTTTAAACATGGTGCATATAGAGTCATTTATCAAATGTATGAAACTGACGTGGTTGAAACGATTGGCAACATCACGTGCCGACTGGACACTACTCGCTACACAGGAACTTCCAGACATCGATTTGTTGTTAACGTACGGATGTGGTAAGTTGCAACAGATACAAAGCAAGTTATCAAACCCTTTCTATATAAGATATCATCGATGCTTTGATAAAGTTCAATCGCGAATATAAACCATGTAACGAGGAAATTATATCTGAGAAAATATGGTTTTCAGATTGGACAAAATATTCAACAAATATAGTTAGAAGTTGGAACGAACGAGGATTACGCTTCATAGGAGACTTATATAACTCAAACACAGGAACAATTTATTGCAAGCAAGAAGTAGAAAATATGTATGGAATTAGTATGACGTTCTTATGCTACGAAACCTTAGTGCGAAGTCTGCCGCAGGATATACGTAGAAGTATTGACAAGACGCTGATAAATATACCAAACATACCATATAAAATAAACTTAGTATTGAATAACAAAAAGTTCTCCAAAGCAAGCTTATAATGCGTTTATTTCGAACGCTTCAACACAAAATAACAATACCAACGAACGTCTGCGAGCAAAATGGGTGGCAGATTTAAGTAATTACACGGAAGGAAGTTTAGATAATGTTAGTGCTGCAACGACCTCCACTTATCTTCTATACCTTTCATTTTCGAATAGTAAATATAATTTACGCAACTAATAAATATTTGAAAACAATACATATAAAACAATCAAGTAACTGTACATTCTGTGAAACAGCTATTGAAACCATTAGCCATCTCTTTTGGCACTGTCCCAAATGTTCATTAAGGAGATACTATCACATTTAAGGACAACATACCAAGTTATAATACATATAAATGCATTTAACTGGTTTTTCCTTGTTGAAACGTCCAACTTAGAAGCGCTTATAATATCATTATGTAAGGCCTGTATACATAAAGCACGATTAATGTCAACTCAACCAAGTATACAAATCATGATGCAATCGCTAAAGCTCGAAATAAAAAAAGAATATTACGTTGCCAAAGCGAAAGGCAGTTTAGATAAATTCGAGCAGAAATGGGAACGGCTGAGGCAAGTGTTTGAATGAAGGGTTAGTAAAATTATTAACTTTTCACTCATGCTTTCATTTCATTTAATTCATGTGCTATGCTTTGTTTGCATCAACCAGTTGTGACTATGGGGTGGGCCTGTGCTGCTTCCGGGCGTGTGATTCATGCGCCTACAACGAAACACACATATACACACACACACACACACACATACACATACACATACACATACACATACACATACACATACACATACACATACACATACACATACACATACACACACACACACACACACACACACACACACATACACACACACACACACACACACACACACACACACACACACACACACATACACATACACACACACACACACACGCACACGCGGCGCGCGGGGTCCGCCGATGCCGCTGATGAGGCGTTTGATGTTGTGTGGGTGATTGTATGTTTTGAAGTGTTTTCTATGTTAAAAAATTACACAGCTGATCCGTGTCATGTGTAATTTGTATATGTGTATGAATGTATGTTAAAATACACCACCGGCGGAAGCCGGATAAAGTGAAGAAGAAAAAAAACGTTTCGTGAGTCGTCTCACATCTTCAGAGAATATACAAGTTTGCGCTAATTAACAGTTACACAGATTACATGTTTCGTGGATCGCATTTACATCGAAAGTGAAGCAGAACGTACGTACCCAAAAAGGCGTATTTGAAATAAATGCTACGTGATAATGGGTACTCGAGACAAAAGCATCGCACATCTTTTTTTTTGCAACTTTAAGTTTAAACAAAATGTAGATACATTGAAAAACACAGATCTAACCACTAACCAATAATAAACATAAATAATAACC
>JAXIVJ010005596.1:0-72817 GCA_036785665.1 Chirona hameri
AATATAGATATTATATAGATACTATATAGATATTATATTAGATATTATATAGATTATTTTATATAGATATTTATATAGATATTATATCAGATATTAATATAGATATTATATAGATATTACTATAGATATTATATAGATATTATATAGATATTATATAGATATTATATAGATATTATATAGATATTATATAGATATTATATAGATATTATATAGATATTATATAGATATTATATAGATATTATATAGATATTATATAGATATTAATAGATATTATATAGATATTATATAGATATTATATAGATATTATATAGATATTATATAGATATTATATAGATATTATATAGATATTATATAGATATTATATAGATATTATATAGATATTATATAGATATATAGATATTATATAGTATTATATAGATATTATATAGATATTATATAGATATTATATAGATATTATATAGATATTATAGATATTATTAGATTATATAGATATTATATAGATATTATATAGATATTATATAGATATTATATAGATATTATATAGATATTAATATAAGATATTATATAGATTATTATATAGATATTATATAGAATATTATATAGATATTATATAGATATTATATAGATATTATATAGATATTATATAGATATTATAGAGATATTATATAGATATTATATAGATATTATGTAGATATTATAGATATTATATAGATATTATATAGATATTATATAGATATTATATAGATATTATATAGATATTATAGATATTATATAGAAATTATATAGATATATATAGATATTATATAGATATTATATAGATATTATATAGATATTATATAGATATTATATAGATATTATATAGATATTATATAGATATTATATAGATATTATATAGATATTATATAGATATTATATAGATATTATATAGATATTATATAGATATTATATAGATATTATATAGATATTATATAGATATTATATAGATATTATATAGATATTATATAGATATATATAGATATTATATAGATATTATATAGATATTAATATAGATATTAATAGCTATTATATAGATAATATATAGATAATCTAATATAGATATTATATCAGCTTATTATATAGATATTATATAGATATTATATAGATATTATATAGATATTATATAGATATTATATAGATAATTTATATAGATATTATATAGATATTATAGTATATATAATATAATATAGATATTATATAGATATTATATAGATATTATATAGATATTATATAGATATTATATAGATATTATATAGATATTATATAGATCTATATAGATATATAGATATTATATAGATATTATATAGATATTATATAGATATTATATAGATATATTATATAGATATTATAATAGATATTATATAGATATTATATAATATATATAGATATTATATAGATATTATATAGATATTATATAGATATTATATAGATATTATATAGATATTATATAGATATTATATAGATATTATATAGATATTATATAGAATTATATTAGATATTATATAGATATTAATAGAAAATATATAGATATTATATAGATAATTATATAGATATTATATAAGATATTATATAGATATTATATAGATATAAGATATTATATAGATATTATATAGATATTATATAGATATTATATAGATATTATAATAGATATTATATAGATATTATATAGATATTATATAGATATATATAGATATAATAGATATTATATAGATTATTATATAGATATATATAGATATAATATAGATATTATATAGATATTATATAGATATTATATAGATATTATATAGATATTATATAGATATTATATAGATATTATATAGATATTATATAGATATTATATAGATATTATATAGATATCTATAGAATATATAGATATTATAGATATATATAGATATTATATAGCTATTATATAGATATTATATAGATATTATATAGATATTATATAGATATTATACTGATATTAATATAGATATTATATAGATATTATATAGATAATATATAGATATTATACTAGATATATATATAGATATATATATAGGATATATATATAGATATATATAGATACTATAGATATATATAGATATATATAGATATATATCGATATATACTAGATATATATAGATATATATGATATATATAGACTATATATAGATATATATAGATATATTAAGATATATATAGATATATATACTAGAATATATATAGATATCATAATAGATAATCTAATATCTATATATATATATATATAATATATATATATATAACAACTATCACCTATCATACCAGCTCTTGCCTCTGACGCTCTGCTTCAGATAGCACTGATTTTGGATCACTGGCTACAAGGCCATTGGGCAATACTCGTGCAGGCTTGCCGCCCCCGGTTCACTGGAACGATTGTAGACGCCTTGAGTTTGTTATGGTTACCTGTTTTTAGCAAGAAAACAGGTCCTGGATATAATGAGGAGATTCAGTCGTGGCCTAAATTGATATGTGTGTAATTGTATATAGGCTCTTATCTGCAGGTTGGCAATCGCGGCTTTTGCCAAATGCGGCAACCACACCAGTCCTGGTATAATACCTATCTCATGTGAAGGTCGGTACAACCAGTTTGCATACCTTCGATAATGAACGAGACAATCTGGAAAATAAATAACTAAACAAAATACCTCGAGAAGTCTATTTCTTGGAGCACGCTCCATAAGTTGTCAGCCAACATTGCGCAAACATGCTTCACGGTGCTTTAGACCTAAATGATAGCTGCTCTGGTCTATACTTGGCAGACTATACGGCTTAGATAGAGATTCATTGTCCATTTGAACTGCATTCGTATTCTGACCATGGGCTGGCGGCTGAGCACATAAATTCAGTTTCTTCTTACGTTACTCGTTAGAGCGCGATGAACATAAAGTAGCGAAACAAAGGAGCCGAACGAGCGCTAACACCATTGCAGGATTGCATTCAGCCAAATGTTATATAACTGGACGGTGCGGTGCACCCTGCATTAGTTGGTGGTGTGATCCAATTATCTTCCGTTATGCATACAGCACCTGCGGCCTCTAGCCATCAAGGTCACACTTCAACAGGCACCTGAAAATGGTTCGCATGGCTTGCCTTCTGACGTCTATTGGAACTTGTTGAAAAACATCACAATGACTTGTGAACTATCGGCCAGCAGCATCAAAGCCCTTGTCGTCGACTTTAAAATATTTTGGCATGGAATGTGTGTAAAGCAGGTACGTTTCTGAATCAATCTCTAACTAGACATTTGCGTTTGCTATAAATCCAGTAAAATGTTTTGGTGGTTGGCATATTTGAAACGAAGTACCTATAACCTATAATTATGCTTGAAATTATGAGGCGGTGATGGAACAAATATGAGGCGATAATGAACCTCCACTATGGCAGACAAGTCGCTAAGGCAGAAATAAAATACAAATTTGTAATGTTTGACTTTACAGTCGATTTTACTTCCAATACATAGGCTAATCGGGGCGGCACAAATTAAGTAACGTCCTTCGCAAATGAGCACTGAACTGTTCAGCAGGCTTCAGGGACCGGTTCTCGAAGCTCTGGACGCCACTCTGCGGTCAGAGCTTTCCCCAGCCCCCACACCCACGCCAGCTGCAGCCTGAATAGTACCCAAGTCGCACCGCGTTTGGCAGCCGCGACACAGGGTGCAGTGTCGGTACAGTCTGTCTCATCAGGTCGGGGTGGGGGGACGAACCAGGCCACTTTGCGGTGTCGCTCCTAGACGTGTGGTTCGCGTCAGGAAACTGTCAACATTCCGACATAGCTACCGGCATTTTTGTCCATGACACTTGAATGCAAGGTCAAGTCACCCCAGTGCTTGGCAATGGTGTGGTTATTTGCACTGCCAGACTCAGTCAGACAGCACTTTTTTGTTTCACAGGACCACTACACAGACCACGAACCAGACAACTGACCACATACCGTGTCGAGTCCTATATCAGTCATCGGCGATCAGTGACGTCTGGAAACTGCACGCTTGATCATTGCAGGGGAGACATGCAGGTGGTATGACGCAAATGCGTGTAATCTTTACAGCAGAAAGTCGACCATACATGAGATCGCAGCACCATACCGAAGACCAAGCTGTTGGAGAAGCATATTCCTGCACGTGCCTGTTCTGACAGCGGCCTGCACTCCGCCGTTTCTTCTTTGCCGATATGAAGCTCCACCAGTGATTGATCGTGCTCTCCTCTACTGAGCCTCTGTTATCCTGTCTGGAGGACCTGTCAGCCGTCAGGAACCTGCCAGCTGTCCCCACTCACGGATCTTCCCTGTTCCCAGTCCTGGAGTCACTCGTGGACCTCCTCCATGCTGTCTAGAGGACCTGCTAGCCGTCAGGGACCTGCTAGCCGTTAGGGACCTGCTAGCCGGCAGGGACCTACCAGCCGCCCCGACCCATGGAACTCTCTGTCCTCCTGTCCTGGAGGCCCTCGTGGACTCCTTCTTCGCCCGTGCTGAGGCCGTACCAGTCGCGTGCCGGACCTGACCACCGCACCGCCCGGGGCGCCCGAGGCGTCCGGCTGTGGCCGGCAGATGTGTGCCAGGCACCGGTGGAAGCGGCCCCCGACCGACAGCGCCGGTGTCGACACGGCGGCCGCCAGAGAGTGTTGACCCAGCACTTTCTCTCCGCGGCGGGACGCGATGCGATGCGGCGGGCGTCTGCGTGGCATGGCGCGGCCCGGCGGGCGTCTGCGGGGCGTCTGCGGCGGGCGTCTGCGAGGTGCTTACGATGCACCTGACCTGACCAGCACATCAGGCGCCGGCGCATCGCCAACGTTGCGTGGCGAGAGTTGGTCCAAACACGAGCACCTCCAATCGATGTCATACTGACGCCCGTCTGGCGTCATTAACCCGTATTGCAAAAATGCAGACGAGCTGGTAAAGGTATAGCTTGAAAGACAATGGTATTTTCGGGCCGGAGGTTGTACCGGTTTTCAAAGTGAGGTACAGATCGGCTCCGGAATGTAGCCGCAATAGGAATGTGGCGTCGCTAAAATAGATAGGATAGACATATAAAGCTAGGAAGATCCACAGATAACGCAGGCGCCTTCGCCTGCAGTATGATTGCGAAGTAGAGTATTATGCAGTCAATGGACGCTCGTGTTTGGGGACGAACATTGCCACTGTGGCGAGGATCAGCCCTCGGACACCGACCGGGTGCGGACGATGAGAGGAGACGCGGGTCGCGACACCCGCCGGTCTCTGTGTCTCCGGCTGGCGGTCCGTGTATGTCTCCGCGTGTGCGTCCCAACGTGTCTCCGGCGCCGGCCGGTGTCACCAACCCAGTGCAGCTCAGACACATTGCACAACTAACCAGAGCATCGGCCGCCGTCTCGCACCGAGGTCGAGCCGGCGCGGCTGCGGCTCGGCGGGGCTCGGCGGGGCTCGGCGGCGCCTCGGAGGCGCCTCGGGTCCCTCTCGCTGACATCGTGCGTGATGATGAGACGAGCGGCCACCGGACGTGTTTCATTTAGATGAGCCGATCCGATCTGGCCGACGCGACGGGTTTTTGGAGCGGAGGTGCACGAGCAGCTGTATCACGAGTGCTGATCCAGGGTGCATCGGCCGGCTTGTATTTCCGACGGTGTTTTTCGTTCTCGGTTGCTGTCCGCTGCTGGCTACCGCGGCGAAACGCGAGGTGAAACGTGGCGTTTTATCAGGGACGGAGCAAAGTCGGAGCATGTGGGTCATGGCTCAGCTCAGCAAGCGCAATTCATGGTATGACCCTATTGGCAAACGGCGAAGTGTCGAGCGATGGTTTGGATTGGCAGTCTTCAGAGAGGCGGTGAAAGTCACGCATGCACTAACACCGTCGTACTGTTTTGTTCTGCCAGAAACAGTTCCTGCAGATGAGCTCTAAAATTAATGTCTGCCTACATTGTTTGCATATCGGATTGCAGAGTTCGGCATTCAAGAGTTACTACCAATGCCTTCAAGGACGGTTCATTTAACCTTGTCTCGTGAGGTCTGCAGACAGGGTCTGCCCTGATTGATGATTCTTTGCATCGCGTATCCGGTTTTCCCACGGTTTTCTGAAGCCACCAGTGCGACAACTGCGCAACAATGAAGTGCCTTGCAACGACTTCCGGAATCAAATTCGTTGCTAAATTTTGAACGAGTATCTGATCTGTATTTAACAGTTCAAATGGAGCGGTTGTATGTCGAATTTAATTCACTTGACTTGCTGAGTTCTTTCGGTCAAGCTTACCCCCTCAAGCCTTTCAGAAGTAGACGCTCCAGAAAAACAAGGCCGGCTTGAAATGCTTGAATGCTTCACGGCGCTGCTCCGATGTACGACTTTGTTAGCCTTTGTGACGGTGACAATGGTGAGCTCTCTCGTGCCCGGCCGATAGTCACGCATGACCGACCGGTCATGCGCGACTATCGGGTGTCACCGCTTCACTAGAGGCTCAGACGTGTGTTACGCAACAACGTAATGGCACTTTCTAACGCAGCGACTCCCCTCGGGCGGAATCGCTGTGTATTTCGCCGATTTCTGTCCAGCTGCTGATGACAATAACACTCCAATGGTGTCTTCCTACAGCTCGGCGCGCAAGTTAGACACACAGAACTGTTCCCTCACCGACATAATGTTATTTGTTCGAAGGTGACCGATCTGATGATGATGGTGACCGTTCGAAGGTGACCGATCATGTCAGGTTACCAATCATTCTTCCCCGAGGTGAAGTACAGTGTCAGAAAAGTGGTCAGTTTCTCCATTTTTCTGAACTTGAAAGTTTTGTTCCGTGAAAACTTTGACTGTAAATATGTTTAAGTCTGCGGGTGCAAATGGCTGACAAGCATACAAAATAGACTAAGAGTTGACTTTCCGAACAATGGCCGGAACGTGACAGTGATGCGACACAAATTGTCAAAAATGTTCGTAAGGCGGAACCTCCAAATTCCCCAACATCCGAAATTTATGCAGTGATTTAGGGAAGGAAAAACTGGTACTTTTCCAAAAAAATAAACCAAAAACTTTTTCAAACCTCCCAAAAACAGTTTTGCGTATTCAGGTACCCCACCACCGATACCATCGTCATCGGGGCCATGGATAACCCTGGGACACTAAAAAAAAACACGTTATGCAAAAGACGGCAGTACTTTAGACTGAGACTTGAGCCCAGTTTCCCATATACGCATACGCAACGATACAAGGTACCTTTTTAACATACGACCCGGGAGTCTCGGTCCCCGACTGACGCTAAGACCATATCTGTACAAGAAATACGACTGACGATTCATCAACTTTCCACATCATAATATATGCACATATTGGCATATATGGAAATAGGTTGTGTAGAAACGCGCATGAAAAATTACGCAAAAATTACTGATAAACGCATTACAAAATTTGTTCCGCCGCTGGGGGAAAATTTGTTACGCGAACTTAGATCGTGGAACCACATTTCTGACACTGGTGAAGTACCGCTGATCGCTCTTGTGTTTAGCATTGCACTATCCGATCCATATCTGGCCTGGGGAAATCGTATCGTGGGATTGTTCACCGAACGTTCGCCAATCGTCCACCGAACGTTCGCCAATTGTTCACCGAACGTTCGGCAATGGTCCAGCGAACGTTCACCAATCGTTCGCCCTGGAATGTGGCCGGGTGAATGCCTTGGAATCCGGACCTGGCTGCATAGATGCCGAGTCAACTTCGTGCATTGATAGAGCATCTGTTTGGCCAGCGATGACGAGATAACAAAGCCTGTGTAGCCGTTCACATCGTTTGTCTCTGCCAGCCGGGGTCTGATCGGCGCGTCAGTGTTAGATATGATGTGGCGCAACCATACAATAGCAACGGCTCCTAGAGCCAGATCAAACCATCCCTGACCTTGGTCGGAGAACTTATGCAGCATACTTCTTGGTTTTACCAAGCGATCATATCTGGGCCCGGTGGCAACCAGGTTAATGTCGTATAATAATCGGAGCCCAGCTGAGCCGGGCACTGCCGACATGACTATGGTGCTGTGCAGTACCTCGCAGCTCGACACACTGTACTGCCTACAGCTCGACATGCTCGACCTGCCCTATGATCCCAGCCCGTTTGACCGTCGGCCAGGTGTCATTACCATGTAAGTGTTCCACCAACTACGAACCCAGACAGCCAGGAGCCACTGCAGTCACCTTGTGCACCGTCCTTACAGCTACCTTGCGCAACGGTGACCTGATTAAGCCCTGTATGTAAATAGCTTGGATAATCAAAGAGCTGACCCATTTATTGACACTGGCGGGCGTTTGCCGTGCGCGCGCGGGCGCCGACGGCGGAGCCGGTGCGCCGGCAGCGGTCCATGACCCGTGTTCAGCAGCCCGAGCGGCGCTGCTGACCCGCCCAGCTGAGTACCCTGCACTACACGCTCTGCTCCGCCGGCGATGGCAAAACCAAGGTTACCCAAACGCCGTCCGGCGAGCAGCTGACGGGTTAAGAAATGTCGACCAGCAGCCAGCAGCCAGCGGGCAGCGGGCAGCGGGCAGCGGCGCTGTGCAATCACCTGATCATTCAACAGAGACGAGACTGATGTGCCGCGGGGTGTTGACCGCGCGCAGGCCCGCCAGACGGCGGACTTGCGTAATGTCGGCCATGGTAAAACCTCGTCTCGGTCGGCCGACCAGCGGTCGATGCAATGAGGCTGTCGCGGAGAAGCAATAACAATATCTGCCGTCACCGTGACTCATATAAGAATCGATCCTGATGCGTCGATCGCCTGCGATGTAAGACGCAGCAGCCGTCGTCGTGTCGTTGAGACAGCCCCGTCTTTCGCGGGGCAGCTGGTGTAATAGTGTAATAGCGGGTGTTGCGTGGCAGTGTGTAGGGGGTTCGGGGCAGGGTTAGAGGACGGTTCGGTGGATGGGAGTGGCACCAGGCCCGGGGGCTGATACTGATAGTTTCCGAGACAGCTGGCCGTGTGACCTCGGCGGTTGTCTCCGGGAAGTCCATGCCAGGACGTGTACACTGTCATCGTATCTCGATCGAGCATCTGTCGTTTTTTTTCTGCCGGCGAAAGCTGTCGCTCCCGGTCAGCGGTTTCAGGGTTCAGGGTGAGACCTACCGAACAACGAGCTGTGGTTTGCATGACATTTTGCATTCTCCTTCTCTAAACATTTCTTAAAGCTGTGTTGTGCTCCATTGAGAATACATTTCTTATCTAAAATAATACCGAAATATTAAAATATTTTTTTTTGTTATTTGCATTTCGAAATGAATTGGTCGCTGCGACGCTGCAAGTTACAACAAAACTTAGCCACATTGAGTGTAAAATAACTGCACCAGCTTAACTTCAGTATACATAAATTAACTTCACTGAAAAGTCGAACCAGGTTAAGTGGTGCGCAGCTTGTAAAATGCTGAATACTGTGCGCACATGCGGTTCGAGTTTTTTTGGGGGGGGGCTAAAATTTCGCTCCATTTCGTCACGGTTGTGGGGGTGGGGGTGGCGTCGGACCGGCAGCGCGAAGAGTCGTTGACCGGGGGGGGGGAGGGAGGTTCTGCAGTGGTAGGGCTACCACTGCAGAAATAATAATAATAGTTTATTTCATACCTGCTCGGTACATATCTGGAAATCAATCCATAGCTACAATAATAAGAAAATTGGAAAATGTTTTGTTTTTTTACTGAACCTATTTACAATACTTAACCAGCTGGGGCATTCAGCCGAACACGGAGGGGGGGCGGATTATGCCCCCTCGTTATCTTCCGAACCAATAACCGCAGCGAGACACGCAAGGCAGCAATCTAAAATTCTCAATAAGACGCATCTAAATCATACGCGACATTTTCAAAATAAAGTCACATGTCAGGTCACGGTCAGGTCACAAAAGGTCACTATTGGCAAGAGGTCTACGAAAGTCATGAAACATATGTTTTATGGGTTATTTTACACGTATAATTCGATAGTAGCAACCATTTTCACAATCTGACCCCATATAATGGCCCTCGGGTCAAGGTCAGGTCACATAAGGGTCAACATTTTAAATGTATTCATCTAAATAAAAAAGGCATGTTTCTAGACCAGTTATGTCTCAGAAACACAGCGGTGGCATTTACTTGTCGATATCTGGTCACTAAAAGAAGAAGAAAAAACGCAACTTAAAAAATGACGTCATGAGTTACTTATACTTAGCGAGCCATAAGTCAGTCAAAAATAAATATATTGCTTCGCAATTTGGTATGGGTATCGTCCATACATGGTTCTCCAATATATACTCCGTTTTGTAATATCTTCAAAAATTATAATTTTGTGAAAATCTTTCCCCAAAAAAACAGTTTATTTGTATTTTGAGGGGTCAAAAACCAAATATTCCAAAAATTCGAGATAGCCAATTGGAAGAGAATGTCATTGCCTTTCTTTTGAAGTTTGTATTTGCAATTTGCATCAGAACTCTATTTTCTTCGATTTTTCAAACATTTGTCGTTTTCCCACCAAAAAAATGCATGACATGACGTTATTAAAACGTCATTATCTCCCAAAGTGTATATGAATTTCATTGAAATTTGGTGAGAAGACGTAGAATTGATGCAGCATAAGGTACTGCAAGTTTTGCGTCGATATCTGTCATAGTTTTTCAGTTATTGAGAAAATCCGGAAGGAGCGGGGCAGATTTTGCCCCCCCCCCCCCCCCCCCCAGCGGGGCGCGGATTAATACATACTAGTAAACGTATTCCACACAACATAGGGACCTATACATGGAAAATCACTCACGCGCTCCTCAGCAGGCGAGACCAAAGGCTGCGACGCTGCGTGTACAATTATAACTTACGTTGGTTGTGAATCGCTCCAGATCAAAAATAGCGCCAGACGCGCCGCTTTCCCTATTGCTACCAAAATGCTACACAAGGGGAAACACGAACGAGGCAAAAAATAATGATTTATTTATTTTGCAAGAAGTTATTTTTCGCAGTCAGTACCTATTTTTAATTGCCAGTTTCAGCGGATTTTGTTTGGGGGGGCTCATTTCTATTGCTGCCCCCCTCGAGCGTGGAATGAGGGGGGCTTTTGCCCCTGCCCCCTGAATCCGCCAGTGTGTGTGTGTGCATATGCAAGGAATACGCAAAATAGCATAGTGGGCACAGCGACCGGCAATGAGCTGCTCCATTTCCATGGAGGAAACACTCCGACCGTCTCGTGTTCTGCATAACTGGCTTCGTCCGGCTTCCAGATTAGGCCAATCGGTTAATTGCTCATGCTCTTACCTTTCCAGCTTTGGCGCAACAGCATTAAGAAATACTGTTTCTCGCTGTACGGCGTATGGCGAAACATGGTATTACGCGTAAGTTATGTAAATGCCAGGAAGACAATCCGATGGATATTTCATCATTCTTTTTTGGGGAATAGGTTACCATCACAAACAAATATTGATGTAAAATGCTGGTTTATGTCGCAAATGTGTGAAATTAAATGTACAGGAAGGAATTGCCAGTGCGGATCTAGCCGTGGGTTAGGGAGGGGGGAGGGCAAACCCAGTGACGTATTTCCACGAAAAGTTGTTGAGCGGGGGGGGGGAGAGTAGCGGGCCGTCAGCCGTCAGCGATAAGTTGTTGAGCCGGGAGAGGGGGGAGAGTAGTGGGCCGTCAGCCGTCAGCGACAAGTTGTTGAGCGGGGAGGGGGAGAGTAGCGGGCCGTCAGCCGTCAGTGAGAAGTTGTTGAGCGGGGAGGGGGAGAGTAGCGGGCCGTCAGCGACAAGTTGTTGACGCGGGGGGCGGGAGGGGGGGGGGGTAGAGCAGCCGTCCAGCAGCCGTCCGACACTGTACGTCCGGCTGTTGGGGGGGGGGGGGGCAAATCACGGTTTCAGGACTTTTGGGGAGCCATGCCTTGGGCCCCTTGGATCCGCCCTTGATGGCATGTCGAGTAAAATGAGTTATCTGTAATTCGTAATTCACACATACGTCCAGCATTTCATTATACGCGTAGCGAGGCACTCGAATAAGTGGCGGAGACGCGAAGTTGACCCAGAGCAATTAGCACCTGTACGCTGAGCTGACTAAGTGTCGGCTTTGACGCGCGACAACGATTTTCAGCCGACCAGCTTGGTTGCCACACGGCACCACGGCTCGAAACTCTGTCCCCTCCGCGACTGGCGACAGTTCAAGGTCTGTCGGACGGGGGAACAGCCCAGAGGACAGCGGGAGATGTGGAGATTCACGGACCGCTGCTGACGAAACTCCGCCGAGGTTTCCAAACCGGCGCGGTGCGGCGCGTTTGTGCCGGCTGGCGGCGGCGGTTGTGGCACGGCAGTGTCGTTGTGCCGCGCGGGTGGCGTATTCAGACCGTGGCTGGCGAAATGCCTGTCGTAATGGATCCGAGACAGGCTGGGCCACGCACCATCTCCATGTGGTACATCACCGCCCCCTCCCCTCCGCTCCACGGCTCAAAGCCTGTCAAAGCCGGCTGGTATCCTTTTATCAATTAAATCCGAATCATTTGAGTGAACAAATTTTCGAGGTCAGGTTCCGCGCTAAGCAAAGCTTGTCCCGTCTGAACTACAGGGGCGGACAAGTTAAAGGAAATACATAGTTCACCTTCAACATTAGTTTTAAACTGAGATAGCAGTTTTGTAGCCCGTGTTGGGAAACCCCTATCTGCAAGTTTTCTTGATTGAAAAGACTCTCCAGCCGAATATATTTGAGTTTTTAGCGAAGGAATGCGGTGCTGGCGAAAGAATGTTGTACTGGTTCTAGCCCGGGCAGAGGCTATACCATCAGCAAATCAGCTTGCAGCTGGTGCTAGCAAGCGAATCGCCGGCCGCCGGTTGGCACATCTCCGATGCGAGTCTATCTTTACGCGACTACTTTCGAATCTGATTGGCTGAACCATTTTTTACATTCGCGTGACGTCAGGACTCTGACTCAGAGAGTATGCATATAGTTTTGATAAACAATACAAATTTACGGCCTTCTGTCCTGAATCGGCGCGATGTAAGGCCATTTTTGACAATATAAGAATAAATTGTATTGAAAATATAATCAAATCGTGTTTGGTAAAAAAATTACAAGGTGAACTATTTCCTTTAATGCTAGATAAACTTGGGAGCCTGATAGCTTTATTGGTTTCTGATCTATTGCTATTGCGAATGGTTCTCAGGGGGACAATATTGACCCGCCAGTCAATGTCGTGTTAAGTGTCATACACCGGTAATACACCAGTATACATCAGTAAGATTGCTGGTGCTAACAATCCGTGTTATCCGGCCGGCCAATCCGGTCGTTGCATCATTTTTTTTTAAATTAAAATAATGATGATGCTTTGTGCTACGAATATCTTCGCAACTGTCTGTCACGAAATAAATGCATGACGGCTGGTTGATGGCTGGAAAGTTAGAAATGTGGAGAAACGAAAAAAATAACCGTTACATACTGTTGATTTTCCTGGTATCTTGTGTATCGTTGTAGGATATTTTCTAAGCTACGTTTAACGAAAAATAGCGTAATCGGTAACGTAGCAAAATATAACGTAACGTAATTCGGTAGCGTAGCTTTGGCCTAAAAACCAAACGTAACGTAGCGTAATTCCATAGCGTAAGCCATCACTGGTCAGAGGGACCCCTCAGTCGGCCAGAGTGCCCCTCAGGCGGCCAGAGGGACCCCTCAGGCGGCCAGAGTGCCCTCTCAGGGGGACAGAGTGCCCCCTCAGGCGGCCAGAGTGCCCCATCAGGTTGTCAGAGTGCTCCTCAGGCGGTCAGAGGGACCCCTCCGGTGGTCAGAGGGAACTCAGGCTAGCAGAGGACCCCTCAGGCCTTGCGTTTTGTTGTTGTACTACTACTTTACTTGCACTTTGTTTGAAAGCGGAGTGAAATTAGTTTCGAGTCACTTCGATCGCCTATGGGGACCCCTCGGGCCATTGGGCCCCTTAGAGGCTCAAGGGGGTCATGCCCCCCCCCCCCCCCTCTGGATCCGCCACTGGGTCAACCTAAAGGCGACTGCGACCTAGAGGCGACTGAGCCAGCTCTCAGTCGTGCTTGGCCAGTCCCCACGCCCCTCAGTGCCAGTCAGCACGGCCGGCCGGCTGAAAGGTCGGCTGAAAGGTCGGCTGAAGCGGCATTTGACCTGCAGGCAGCGACGCATGAAATACGGCATACCGGTCTGCGATGGATGAGTTATGGCGCCAACACGTCGCTGATACGGCACGAGGAGCGACAATCCAGCGCTCTACGCATTACGCAACCTTAAGCCGTGAGCGTAGGACGACAGAAGCTGCTGGCTTCCACGCCAGGGTATACCGTTGGCCACGGGCTGCGCAGTCCAGAGCGAAATTGCTCTCGGAAATACCGCCGATGCGGTCGAGAGACCTGAGAAGGACACGCCAATAAGTGTCAGCGTCCGGTGTTTAGAGGTTTGGCTGAGGTCGGTGAGGGACGCGGTTGACCGGAGCATAGATGGATGGACAGGTCAGCGGTGTCCCCCGAGGCTCCGTCCTGACATCGATCGCTGACATGACCCGTGAGAATGACGGGCTCAGCTGTGGTGGGTCACTAAAACAAACCGTGCGAATTTCGCGTGGCATTTCCGTACACGTATTTGCGACATGCAACGTCTAATTATGTATCAGTGTCATGATATCACGGCAGGATTTGTTTACATCATGGAGAACTAGACCCTTCGGATGTAACGAGGGGTTTCCATTGACATTCCGCAGTGTGTTATTGTAAGCAAGCAAATGTGACGGGAGTGGGAATTTCGGGCGGGCCGCCCCGCGACACAGAATAAACACATCTGGCGCATACCCGCCTCGCCATGGGCCGGGCGCCGTCTGGTGTCGCTGGGTGACACTGCAGGACGGCTGGGGGTGCGCCGTCCCGCTCACCTTGAAACGGCTGCAGCGGCACAGCTGTTGCGGAGGTCACGAGCCGGCCGGCCGGTCGTGACCGGCAGTCTAATTCTGACACTCTACACCGGCCGGCCGCACACGATTTATCTCCCGGGGCTCCTCCTCTCAGGAGAATCGCCGCCTCTCGCGGCGCAGTGTTCGC
Organism: Chirona hameri; assembly: GCA_036785665.1. Taxonomy (NCBI): domain Eukaryota; kingdom Metazoa; phylum Arthropoda; class Thecostraca; order Balanomorpha; family Balanidae; genus Chirona; species Chirona hameri. Next base: position 15,034 of record JAXIVJ010005596.1, read on the forward strand.
GGGATAGCCGGAGGACGCCACCTTGCCAGGTCGTGCCCATTTCGCACGGGAATCGCTCCCGACTTCACGGCTCCTACACGGATGACGTCACGGAGGAGGTTCGGTCAGGTCACGATTGGGGTTTGTTCGGAGAATTGTCCGGGGTGGCGGACAGCCGGACGTTCGGGCTCGGGAGCAGGATTCTCGGACCAGGGTTCTAGGCTGCGGGAAGTCCCTGAGGCGCCAGATGGCCAGATGGCGAGGGAACGGCGAGGGACAGATGAGATTCAGTATCAGACGGACTGCCGCCGGGGAGAGAGAGAGAGAGAGGGCGGGACAGGGGCAGGCGCAGCGGTGATCAGGCACCCCAGCAGTGGAGGAAGGCACAGCGGTCACCGACGCCCAGCCTCAGACCAGGTGAGACTTGAGAGACGATTGAGCGGCGGTTATTTCATCATAATGGCGCCATCCGCATGTAAGAAAACAGATTGAATATGGGAGTTCACCTTTAGGAGAATATCGTCAGACATATGGAGAAAATAAAGTAGGTATATGTACAATGTTTGTGTGGAAGCAACCGGAGATCGCATCAGCACTACAGATGCTGCATCGATTGCATCTACCTTCCCTGGCCAGCTCCGTTAAGGCGGCCGCACACTGCGCATTCGGCGCCCGATATCACTGCGAAATTCCACCTCGGAAAATCGCGGCGATACCGCGGAATATGGTCCTTGTTCATGTGGATTCGGCGCTGTCTGCTCGCGAGATTCCGCCCCGCCGACCTACAGCATGTCGCAACCTGTGCCTACAGCCTGTCTCAAGGTAACTTAATGATGACCATTTTTCGACGAAGATGTAACTTTAGAACCACGAAACTTTTACATAATAAATTTCACGACGGCAAGAACATGCTGTGGAAAGTGTGTGCCTCTATCTTGCATAGATTCGCCACCGTTAGCCTGATCAATTGTGTTGTCCGCGGTTCCGCGGCGTTCAGTCGCGGAAAAAGCTCGTTCGATCGAATCAGCTTTTTTTCGCTGGTCCGCAGATGGCCGGCCGACGACATTCGTCCGCGATTTTTGACGTTTCGACTGACGCGAAGGCGGAAAGTCGCTAAAGATGCGCGGAAAGTCGCAGCGATATCGCGACCTCCGCGCGCCGAATGGCCTAGTGTGCGGCCGCCTTTAGGCATTTGTTCCATGCAGGAAGCGCTCACAGCGTTAAAACCATGTCATCAGCTCATTATAATAACCATGTTTCCCTTAGCACTTGTCATAGTCAGCACGATGACGGCACATGCTTTGCCTCTACTTTTCTGCAGCGGTTTGTGTCGTTGATCACCTGTGTCGGAACTATTGATGGTAATACATCACGCTTGGGAAACCCAACACTAATTGTGCATTCACTTCTGCACCTGCAGGGTCACTGCGGTTTAACAAATACCCGTTGTTATGCGATGACAAAGTGCACATTGTCTGCGACCTTTTCAAACAGCCAGCCAACTACAGTGCACAATGCGCATGAACCTAGTTTGCCAATTAGCCAACCAACTCAGACCTGAAGCGGTTCTTCTATGTCTGACAGTGCGAGAAACTACAAAGGAAGTCAAATTGGCATGACAGCCGCCACGTTCGCCCAACAGCTCTTTCTATCCGAGATCGATACCTCCAGACTGTCGTCACCAAGAACTGGGACTCGACACTGAGCTTGTAATGCGTCTTGACCCCAATCAACGATCCCCTGCAACTCTAGCCTCAGCCAGTCTCCATATCCCAACTCGCTCATTGCATTCCCGTCACAGCGGATCTTTACCTCAGTCTCAGTGGACATCCTTGACGCCCTAGCACCCGGTCCCTGCACCCGCGGTCCCCGGTGGAGCTACCGGGTCACGGACTCACTGGGCACCCGGAGGCGGCCGTGCGGGGCAGCCTGCGGTCCCGGGTCGCGTCAGGGTCATGGGAACTCACCCCGGATACCCCATTGTGCGGTATCCGGGCCAGGCAGGTCTGACATCCGGACAACAGACCCGCCGACACTCTGTCTGTCCTGCCGCACCTACACGGCCCGCCGACACTCTGTCTGTCCTGCCGCACCTGGCAGCTGGCACTTGACAGTGACCATAGTCACTTGGTCCCGCCCGCCGACACTCTGTCTGTCCTGCCGCACCTAGCAGCTGGCACTTGACAGTGACCGTAGTCCCTTGGTCCGGCCCGCCGACACTCTGTCTGTCCTGCCGCACCTGGCAGCTGGCACTTGACAGTGACCGTAGTCCCTTGGTCCGGCCCGCCGACACTCTGTCTGTCCTGCCGCACCTGGCAGCTGGCACTTGACAGTGACCATAGTCACTTGGTCCCGCCCGCCGACACTCTGTCTGTCCTGCCGCACCTAGCAGCTGGCACTTGCCAGTGACCGTAGTCCCTTGGTCCGGCCCGCCGACACTCTGTCTGTCCTGCCGCACCTGGCAGCTGGCACTTGACAGTGACCATAGTCACTTGGTCCCGCCCGCCGACACTCTGTCTGTCCTGCCGCACCTAGCAGCTGGCACTTGACAGTGACCGTAGTCCCTTGGTCCGGCCCGCCGACACTCTGTCTGTCCTGCCGCACCTAGCAGCTGGCACTTGCCAGTGACCGTAGTCCCTTGGTCCGGCCCGCCGACACTCTGTCTGTCCTGCCGCACCTGGCAGCTGGCACTTGACAGTGACCATAGTCACTTGGTCCCGCCCGCCGACACTCTGTCTGTCCTGCCGCACCTAGCAGCTGGCACTTGACAGTGACCGTAGTCCCTTGGTCCGGCCCGCCGACACTCTGTCTGTCCTGCCGCACCTGGCACTTGACAGCGACCGTAGTCCCTTGGTCCGGCCCGCCGACACTCTGTCTGTCCTGCCGCACCTAGCAGCTGGCACTTGACAGTGACCGTAGTCCCTTGGTCCGGCCCGCCGACACTCTGTCTGTCCTGCCGCACCTAGCAGCTGGCACTTGACAGCGACCGTAGTCCCTTGGTCCGGCCCGCCGACACTCTGTCTGTCCTGCCGCACCTGGCAGCTGGCACTTGACAGTGACCGTAGTCCCTTGGTCCGGCCCGCCGACACTCTGTCTGTCCTGCCGCACCTAGCAGCTGGCACTTGGCAGTGACCATAGTCACTTGGTCCGGCCCGCCGACACTCTGTCTGTCCTGCCGCACCTGGCACTTGACAGCGACCGTAGTCACTTGGTCCGGCCCGCCGACACTCTGTCCTGCCGCACCTAGCAGCTGGCACTTGACAGCGACCGTAGTCACTTGGTCCAAGCACGGTTGCACGATTGAAGGCACCACAGGCAGTTCCATTGACCTATCGTGCTCGCGCACTTCTTCCTATGTTGTCCACGCTGCCCAGTGATACTCATCTTTCCCTGTTTAACCCTCGCCCTACGGGAGCTTTTTTCACCTTCGCCCTACGGGGGGGGGCCTGACGGCCCCCTGTTAACTTATAAACAAAGCAACTTAGAGCAATGCGGTAAGAACCAGCATGTTGCCTGTCATGAGAGGAATCTAACAGTATGCGATTTTTAGGTTTCAGGTCAACGGATGACCTTCCAGGTCAAGTGAATGACCTCGGATTTAACACGTCCAGAACAGCGATTTTGCTCTTTTAAGAGCAAAATCACTGTTCTGGACGTGTTAAATCCGAGGTCATTCACTTGACCTGGAAGGTCATCCGTTGACCTGAAACCTAAAAATCGCATACTGTTAGATTCCTCTCATGACAGGCAACATGCTGGTTCTTACCGCATTGCTCTAAGTTATTCAGTATTTTGAGGTTTTCTTAAAAGAAAACCTCAAAATTAGAAATTGATAAATGTAAATAAAAAGGCATGTTCCTATACCAGTTTTGGTTCAGAAATACAGACAAGGTAATTATTTGTTCGTATCTTGTCAAAAAAAAAAGTTATTTTAAAAAAAATGGCGTCATCAGTTTCTTACACTTAGAGAGCCATCACTCAGTCAAAAAATGAAGATATTGCTTTTAAATTTGGTATGGGTATTGTCCATACTCAGTTATCTCACATATATTCCGGTTTTCTAATATCTCTGAAAATGTTGATTTTGTGGGGATTTTTCTTCTAAGAAATAAGTATTTTTATTTTAGGGGTCAAAACCCCAAAATTTTGAAATTCCGACATCGCCAATTTAGAGAAAATGTAATTTTATGTCTTTGGTGAATTGTGTTTGCAATTTCCTTTAAAACTCTGTTTTCTACCATTTTTCAAATATTTATCGTTTTTCCACCAACATGACATCAAAACAAGATTATCTCCCAAACTACTCAACCAATTTCAATTACATTTTTAAGGCATACGTATAATTGTTGTATACTCAGCTACCGAAAATTTCAGCAAGATGCGCCGCATGTGTAAAAAGTTATGCAAGAAAAATATCAGGGGTGGGCTGTCACCCCTCGCCCTACGGGGTGCCCCGTGCCCGTGCCCCCCCCCCCCCCCCCGTTGGGCGAGGGTGCTGTTCTGTTTCAAAATGTTCCGTTACAGTTAAATAAAAATCGTAACATACATACATGAGTCATGAAACATTCACCAATGCATTGTGTGCAGCCATGCATGTCATTTGCTGTGATCATCGTCTTTGTGTGGAGTGATAAAAGGTATCTAAATGTCCAATTATTTCATTGTCCTTGCCAGGACAAGCTAACATAATATTGTCGGCATCTTGAAAGCAACAGGCCAGCTGACGATGGCGTGCTGACTGTTGACCGCTGATGTCAATTGTCGCTGATCTACCCGTGATATCACGGTGTCCTTCCGTGACAGGGGCTACGCCACAGGGGGGACGGGGGGGGGGGAAATGTCCCCCCCCCCAATTTGGGGACTTTTAACATTACGCCTAGGGGCGTTGCATGGAAAGAATCGACTTCAGAATGCCTCTGTCCTCCCCAATTTTCGGAACGTGGCGGAGCTCTTGTTCTGTGACATTGTATTGTCTTCCTGTCACGCCTAGCGGTGTTTACACTTTTGAAGCTAATTAAACCGTGCTTGCTCTGAAACTCTGAAGCTCTGACTTAACTGTCAGTGTCGCTAACGATAATGGTACGAATCAAAGTGGTCATTGTATCCATCAGCCCTGAAAACAACGACAATATCACTCAGACGACCTTCATAGCTTCTTGTAGAAACATTTTACTTGGGTTTAATTTTCGTCTCGGCATTCCTTTGGCTTAGTTCGGTTTGTCCAGTTTCAGTAAAGCCTCGCTCGAGATGACTAAAACCACGAGAGGCAGTGAAGCCTCACTCGAGATGACTAAAACCACGAGAGGCAGTGAAGCCTCGCTCGAGATCACTAAAACCACGAGAGGCAGTGAAGCCTCGCTCGAGATGACTAAAACCACGAGAGGCAGTGAAGCCTCGCTCGAGATCACTAAAACCACGAGAGGCAGTGAAGCCTCGCTCGAGATGGCTAAAACCACGAGAGGCAGTGAAGCCTCGCTCGAGATGACTAAAACCACGAGAGGCAGTGAAGCCTCGCTCGAGATTAATAAAACCACGAGAGGCAGTGAAGCCTCGCTCGAGATGACTAAAACCACGAGAGGCAGTGAAGCCTCGCTCGAGATTAATAAAACCACGAGAGGCAGTGAAGCCTCGCTCGAGATGACTAAAACCACGAGAGGCAGTGAAGCCTCGCTCGAGATGACTAAAACCACGAGAGGCAGTGAAGCCTCGCTCGAGATGACTAAAACCACGAGAGGCAGTGAAGCCTCGCTCGAGATGACTAAAACCACGAGAGGCAGTGAAGCCTCGCTCGAGATGACTAAAACCACGAGAGGCAGTGAAGCCTCGCTCGAGATGACTAAAACCACGAGAGGCAGTGAAGCCTCGCTCGAGATGACTAAAACCACGAGAGGCAGTGAAGCCTCGCTCGAGATGACTAAAACCACGAGAGGCAGTGAAGCCTCGCTCGAGATGACTAAAACCACGAGAGGCAGTGAAGCCTCGCTCGAGATGACTAAAACCACGAGAGGCAGTGAAGCCTCACTCGAGATGACTAAAACCACGAGAGGCAGTGAAGCCTCGCTCGAGATGACTAAAACCACGAGAGGCAGTGAAGCCTCGCTCGAGATGACTAAAACCACGAGGCAGTGAAGCCTCGCTCGAGATGAGTAAAACCACGAGAGGCAGTGAAGCCTCGCTCGAGATGACTAAAACCACGAGAGGCAGTGAAGCCTCGCTCGAGATGACTAAAACCACGAGAGGCAGTGAAGCCTCGCTCGAGATGACTAAAATCACGAGAGGCAGGGAGGTAAACGTTTCGCGTGAACAATATATCATGCTCCACGGCGCAAAAGCCCGCCCGTCTCCTAGGTCATCGACTCGTAAGCCTTCTATAGCACCCATCGCCCGAGACAAGGTTAACAAGGCGCATGTTCGCCCGGCTTAATATTTCACAAAACTGTGACTGAAATATCTGTTTATGTTCGTCCCGAGCGATCGGTCGGAGCCTGGCATCACGATTTGCGTGCACGCCGTCGTTCTCGAGACCGCTTACGGTCCTTGCAGGGGCGGCGCTCGGTCAGGCATGGGCTCGGTGTGCTGGCCCACCAGTCATGGGTGGCCGCTCGGCACCGCTTAGCAACGCTCCGCTCCGTGCTGTGCCGTGCCGTGCCGTGCCGTGCCGTGCCGTGCCGTGCCGTGCCGTGCCGTGCCGTGCCGTGCCGTGCCGTGCCGTGCCGTGCCGTGCCGCGCCGTGCCGCGCCGCGCCGTGGTGTTGGTGTTGCTATGCCGTGCCGTGCCGTGCCGTGCCGTGCCGTGCCGTGCCGTGCTGTAGTCGTGCCGTGCCGTTGCCGTGCCGTTGCCGTTGTTGGGGGCCTGGGCAACCCAATAAGGCTGTGGGGCCGGTCCTCCGTGTCAGTGTCCGCCGCCAGACGAGGCCACAGCTCGCAGCGTTCCTGTCGCGGTGGCGAGGTCGCAGCCGTCGCCGAGCTGAGCTGTGCGGGGCTGATGGGAAGTTGCTGAGCGCCCGCGGCGGTTCGCCACAAAGGCTCCGGCGGCGGCCGAGGCTGGGGAACACACACACACACGGAGGTGGCAGGCCTGCCGAGTGCTGGCCGTCGCTGGCCGGATTCAGGGCCAGACTCGGCGGCGGCGCGGCGGGGCAGGGGGCGGCCGGACCCCGACCTGCGATAATAGAGAGCCGCTGAGTGGCTGAGAGTCCGGCTCCGAGGCGGCGGTGGATTTCCCAAAACCTGAGGCAAAACTGACCCAACTATCTCAGGAATATCAGCCCATTTATGATGGCTTGATAACTGTGCCTAGCAGTGCGAAAGTAAGGCGCCAAAGTTCTCATGAAAATGTACGGTGCATACGGCATCGACTTTGCACGATGGAATCATGACCACTAATACACATTTCATAAATGATTGATTGAGATATTGCTAGATTACGACAAACATAAGAAGCAGTCCATGGGCGAAAATCCCTGTTATCACGAAATGAGTACTCATGAATTCAGGCTGCGGAGTCGACAAATTTTAGCAACTCCGACTCCGACTCCGACTCCGGCCTGCAAAAAATCGGCTCCGACTCCAACTCCAACTCCGACTCCAGCCTCTATCCGTTCTCCAACCGCATGCTATAAAGCAATATCTGCAATGCCATCTATTCTTTCCCGTTTGTCTTTATTCTTAAAAGTATGGAGAACAATGCTACGCCAACGCCGCCCGAGCACGGGCGCGGCGTGCCGGTCGCGCGTCCAGCCCAGTCGCGCTCGCCTGCAGGCGGCGGAACCTACGAAATGGGCACCGAGCGGCGAGCGCAGCCAGCCGCCGCCGGCCCCGCTCGCGGCAGCTGGGCTTCAGCCCCAGCTCGTTCCAGCTCGTCTTCGCTGGAGCCGCTGCTGCTCCCGGATCCTGCGCTGTCTTACAGCTGGCCAGTCAGTGCGCCGCTCTCCGCCGCCTCGCCTCCGGCAACCAAGTCTACAAGTCAGTGGTGTGGATTTCCAAAAATCATTGGGGGTGCTCAAGGGCAGCGTGTCATGCCCATAAACGACCGAAATTGACCGAAAATTGGCGTCGTTTCTGTGTTTTAAAAAAAAATCTAACAACTTTTACTAAGTCAAATTTGTTTTAAACATAGTTGAATGCACAATCGAGCTAGATCATTTGTGGTCGTGCCACAGCCACTGGCCACAGTGTTTGGCTGAGCACTTCAAAACTCATAGGACGTAATCAAACCATAGATACCTACGAAGTACGACCCTACTATCTCATTTTGTTGCATATGGGTGACCTAAGGTCAGGTCAGTTTCGTGAAATTCCCATAGTAAGTCAACGAGAAATTATACACATTTTTCGTATAAGAGGATACGCATTAGATCAGAATAATTATTTCAAGATTATGCTATTATAGCTCATTCTTGATGACCCAAGCATAATTATTGCTCAGTGATCCCTACTAGATCGAGTGAGGTCATTTGAGGTGATTCGAATCTCCTAGTGACGAAACGAGCACGATCACGTTCAAATGGGCGCCGTGTGACCATAAGAGTCGGTGCGTCCAAAACCCCAACCATCATTAGATGACGTTAAAAGTATTTCTCTATCTTCATCAGGCGGAAATCTACCGCTAGATGAGTAAACTATAGGTTTCATTTTCCACTCATTTTCTGTCGAAAGGGGTGTAAAGTTAATGGCCCTAGGCCGACGACTATTCTACCGACCAAAGTAATCGCCAATTGCCAAAAAGTCGACTCCGACTCCGGGCCGGAGTCAGAGTCGGTAATATTTTAGCAACTCCGACTCCAACTCCGACTCCGGCCAAAACTGCCGACTCCGACCGACTCCGACCGACACCGACACCGACACCGACACCGACTTCGACTCCGACTCCGCAGCCCTAGTCATGATAACCCAAAAAGATACCCTGGATTTCAGCCGAGAGTACCTTTTAAGATCAAATTAGTTCTTCGGTATCGGATTAAACCCGTGAGAGCGCGCAGACTTCTTGTGAGAACCAGTTTGCGCACACTGCAGCTATTCTGCCGGATCTTGCCGAGCACGCGAAGACGCGTCAGCTAGACGCGTAATACCGGATCCCGGCATACCGGATAATACCGGATAACCCGGCATGTAATACCGGATCCCGGACCGGATCCCGGATCCAGGACACATTTTGAAATACATGCGTCGTGAGTGTGAGAACAAGATCGTTGTTTCAGCCTCATGCAAGGTATAAGACATAGGTTGTACAAATACACGGAGAAACTAACGTCCGGTAGTTCGTAAAAGTACCGTCGGAAGTTTTCATCACAGATGGTGTTTGATATGTCGTAAGTGAAACCCACCATCAGCTCTCCATTAGTACGAACATTAGCATATCGCGTGACCTTCACTACATTCCTTTTTGTGAGTGTTTGTGAGTGAGCCGCTCACGTTACGTTGCGCAAGCATGTACCAAATCACACAATATACCCGTGATTTAGCCCATGCATGTCCATGTATCACAAACGCAAACACGAGAGCCAGCATCTCACGACACGACGTGAGCACGACGTGAGCACGACAGCTCTGCCATCACGCTGTCGGCGCGTGACACGTGACTGCATGACGCGTGACACGTGACTGCATGACGCGTGACACGTGACTGCATGACACGTGACGGGGCGGCCGGCTGTCTGTCGAGTGTCACCACCGCGCCACGAGCCGCGGCGAGATGTCACGCCGTTCAGGGACCACCGCGCCACGAGCCGCGGCGAGATGTCACGCCGTTCAGGGACCGCCGCGCCACGAGCCGCGGCGAGATGTCACGCCGTTCAGGGACCGCTCGGACCGTGCGGCACGGGTGTTTTTAGTGTTTACGGCGCGTGCTCGGCCGTGCTGTGCCGTGCCGTGCCGTGCCGTGCCGTGCCGTGCCGTGCCGTGCCGTGCCGTGCCGTGCCGTGCCGTGGCCGGGCCGGGCCGGGCCGGGCCAGGCTGGGCTAGGCCGGCAGCGCGAAGTCGCGTGGCTGTGGACTGTCTGTGACGCCTGTCGCGCGTTCCAGAGCGGTGTCTCCAGGCAGGCCGACTGGCCGCTCTCAGACGCTCCCGGTCGCTCTCGGCCGTTCTCGGTCGCTCTCGGTCGCTCTCGGTCGCTCCCGGTCGCTCTCGGTCGCTCTCGGCCGTTCTCGGTCGCTCTCAGTCGCTCTCAGTCGCTCCTGGTCGCTCCCGGTCGCTCTCGGTCGCTCTCGGTGTGTGTCGTCCCGTTAAAGGAAATAGTTCACCTTCGGAATTTTTTCAGAACACGATTTTATTATACTTTTTAATACAGTTTCTTTTTTTCTGTTTAAAAATGGTCCTACATCGCGCCAATTCAGGACAGAAGATTGTAAATTATGGATTTTATGGTGTGCGTTATTGGTCTGCGCATGCTCCATGGCAGTGCTGGCACTTTCAGACGGTACGGTACATCATATATGCGCCGTATTCCTTCGCCAAAAAGTCAAATATCTTCGGCTGGAGAGTCTTTTCAGCCAAGAGAAGTTGCAGATAAGGATTTCTCAACACGGGCTACAAAACTGCTATTTCAGTTCAAAACCCATGTTGAAGGTGAACTATTTCCTTTAATGCGGCTCGGAGCGGCGACGGTGACGGAGCGGTGGCGGAGCGGTGGCGGAGCGGTGGCGGAGCGGTGGTGGTGGTGGTGGTGGTGGTGGTGGTGGTGGTGGTGGTGGTGGTGGTGGTGGTGGTGGTGGTGGTGGTGGTGGTGGTGGTGGTGGTGGTGGTGGTGGTGGTGACGGAGGTAGCCGCTCGGTTCGCTCGGCAGCAGACCACCGTTACTGTGGGCAACGCTCCGATGGAGGCAGCCGGGAGGCCCACCGGCCCGGTCCCGCTGCCTCCGCCGCTATATACTACCAACTGGGACACGCCTTGTGCCACCAATTGGCCATATACCACTGAGAGAACGGTACAAATCCATAACAATCATTTGAATTATAAGTGCGATAAATAACGGCTGGAAGGAGTTTTTATTTGAGTCACAGTGCACAGTCCCACAAAGCTTGTGTGCACCGCAGGGACCATTTGACTCAACAATCTACTTACAGCATTGATTACAGCATTGATTTGCGAGAGAGCGCGCCCTACAGCATTGATTCTTATGAGTGACCACATAGGCTCGGACGCCTAAAGCCCCACTCATAATCATCATCGCTTCACGCGTTTCGGGTTCTACAGTTGCGTGTCGGAGGTCCTCGGGCTACGCATGGGAAAGCTCGCCGGGCGGTGGTCAGAGTCGGAATCCGAGGGCGGCGTTCGTGGCGCCCAGGAGTCAAATTAGCCGCGCCACACGCCGCCGCCGTGCGCCACTTGTCTCGCCGTGCGCCACTTGTCGTCACCGAATCGGGGACAGCGTTCCGGCGTTCACGGAGCCGCCGCCCCGCCCAGCGCCGCTCCGAGCCGCCCCGGACGGCCGGTCCCCAGGCGTATCCGGGGCGCACGCGACTGGCGAGAGACGGCGCTGGGCGACTCCGGGCAGCCCTCCAGCCGCGACACGCCGTCGGGACTACTGAACTCAATAACAACGTCGGGGCACGCAGGCCGCTGACCCAAGACCGAGTCCTGACGTCACGGTCACTCGCTGCTGACGTCACGGACGGAGTGTCAAACATGATGGCCACCAGAGTCCGGAGAGCCGGCTGTTAACGCCACGGAGTGTCACGTATGTCCATCAGATTTGGAGACTACGCAGTCCGGCGCCCGAGCTCTCCGCCCACGTCGCGCCACGCTACGCACGTAGTGACGTCATCGGCCGGGGTGCGTCTCGGGGGGGGATTGTGCGTGACGCGTCCGGATCGGACCGGATCCGTCTGGAAACTGGTCTGTGACGCCACCTCTGGACCGGACAGACAGATGCCCGGAGCGGAGTGGAGCGTTTCGCTCACCGCTGATGGTACTGACGATCGGGGGCAGCTGGTGGTGGGTGGCCGACGCCGCGGAGGAGACTGTACAGGGGAAAAAATCCAAGGACACTGATTTTGCGATGAAAGCCGCCAGAGTTGGGATGATGACATTTCTTTTAAGAGGTTTACCATTTGTCACAGATGTCTGTCGTTACGCAATCATTTTGACAGCGTAATGTCACATTGGAACTTGGATCATAAGTCTACTCGATCCACGGACGAATCAGCCGGCTTCACTGACGTCAGAGTAAAGTGTTGGTGAGTGAGCTTCAAGCCCGAAACATTGTATTCAGACCAAACATGTACATACTGGTCTGCGGTTTGAAGCATTTATTTAGCAGCACAAATCAGGTATGCAGTTGCGTAACCACCGTTGTTGTTACCAGTGAAGTAGCTTCTGTTTATAAAGAGACACTGCCACTTTAATATAAAATGTGATATGTTAAAAGCAATCGCATCTGATTAACACTCTGAAGTCCGTGTTGAGAAATTCGCGCCCAGTCGCCCGGTATCATCGTTCAAAGTTCGGTTTTCTTCCAGACAATGACTTTGACGAGTCCGCTCACCACTGCGTACCAAAATCAATTAATTGCAGCGTTGTGCAACAATTGTAATTAGTTATATTTTTTGCTTAAGCCTTCTGTCGAAATGTGTAATGTCAGAAGACAGAAAACATTTCATGTCTTATAAGGCCTGATTTCAGCCCAATAATTGGCATAAAGAAGAGAGATAAAAATTCCGAGGAGATTTTGATTTTTCCGAAGGGATTTTGATTTACCACCATTGATGACGTTTTTCCGACCGAGGTTTGTTGTATCGGATTGTTTATGTCTGTTTTTCGCTATTCGGTATCTCCGATTCCGGAGATACCGAATGGCAAAGAGTCAGTGCGTTTATTTTACACGTTTCCATGGCAACAACTCAAGTGCGTCAGATGCGCCAGAAATATGGATGTCAGTGCAGTTAACCCGCGCTTGACCGGGGTACCGTGCAGAACACCATTGACCGGGGGAGGGGGGGATATTGCCCACCCCCTCGTTATCTCCGGAACCAATAATCGCAGCGAGACGCGCAACGCGGCATTCGAAAGCTCTCAATGAGACGCATCTAAATTGTACTCGAAATTTTCAAAATGAGGTCACATATCAGATCAAGGTCGGGTCAAAGGTCAAAATGGAGGCATTTGAGTTTATGGACCATACTTTCCATACAAAGCCTTTGATTGCGACCATGATCACCCAAAGTCCTTCCAAAGGTATATACACACCCCTCATGAGCTAAAATGAGATTGTTCGCAAAGGTCAAGGTCAAGGTCAGGTTACAAAAGGTCACTACGCAGACAACTTCCGAAAGTCATGCAATACATGTTTTATGGGTTAGTGTACACGTAGAAATCGATAGTGATGGTCATTTTACCATCTGACCTCATTTAAGTGAAGTTAGTGTCAAGCTTAGGTCAAGTTCAGGTCACATATAGGTCCATTCCATTCCTCCAATTCCAAAATTTACCGCGTGCTTCTAACCGATTTATTGACCTTTACTAAATCGCAAGCCCATAACATCTTTGTAGCCTCAAGCGGACGTGACTTCCCCGGCGGGCGCACTGGGGCTGGCCAAGTAGACGAACCTGGGCGGACTGTACCGTGGCGGCGGTCGCAGTTTAACGTTTGTTTCTGTCCGACAGGGTGCTTTGATTTAAGCTTTTGCTTGTGTACCCTTCTGCTTTATGTTCACATACTACTTCATTTATGTTTAATAAACATGCTGATGATGATGACATATGGTACAAATTTGAAATTGATCAATCTAAATAGAACAAGCATGTTTCTACACCAGTTTTGTCTCAGAAATACAGTGCTGGCATTTATTTGTCTGTATCTGGTCAATAAAAGGCAAAAAATGCAATTTTACAATATGACGTCATGAGTTACTCATACTTAGGGAGCCATAAGTTAGTCAAAATAAATTGCTTTGAAATTTGGTTTTGGTATTGTCCATATGTAGTTCTGACACATTCCGTTTTTAACATCTTTGAACATGTTGATTTAGTGGCATTTTTCCGAAAACAATCGTTTATTTTTTATTTTGGGGGGTAATTTTTTTTAAAATCTGAGATAGACATTTTGTAGGCATTGCGATTTGCTATCTTTTGACGTTATTAATTGCATTTTGCTCAAACAGTGGCATTTGTAGGGCCTGTTGAAGTGTAGCGGATTGTATCGTAAAACTCGTGTGTAGTAGTGACGTCATTAAATTTGTTATATCTCAAAAAGTGATCAACGAAATTGCTTCACTTTTACACAGATGTAAATTGATGTGGGAGAAGGTACACAAAGTTTTACGTTGATAGCTCTATTGTGTTTTGAGTTACCGCGAACATTATTCAGGGGGTCAATATTTGCCCCCCCCCCCCCCGGTCAAGCGCGGGTTAAGAGGAACCACAATGTATGATTGTATAAGTTCATTACCGCCTCATCCAATTGCAATAGCGCCAGCTAACGGTTGGTCAGATGCAGTTAACTGGAACAAACGCTTCCATAATCCATATGTGTAGTGGTGAGTAGAAATCGTAAATAACTTTTTATTCTGATAACAGATTAAAGAAATTATGTTTTATTTGTTGTTATTTGCGCTGCTTCGGGCAAGCCTTTGCTGGCGATTAAAAGACATAAGCGGTCCTTAGGACTTGTTTAAGCCGTTGTTTGCGATATCATCCGAAAGTGACAGTATCCCTTTAAATATTCCATCTGCATTGCAGGCTTGTTGCCAGTGCGCTTGTGTGAAGAAAATGGTGCGATCGGGTCCAGTTTTGACGGAGCGGCTCAAGCTTGAGACTGGTAATATCAGGTCAAGTCAAGTCAAGTCGGGCAAAGCCAGGGCCAGGTCAGATCAGGTCAGCTCGGGTCGACATCTGCCCGCGAGTGGGGCATTTTCTTCCTCTCACCAGTATGGTCAACTGTAGACAGGAGTCAGGACTGAGGAGATAGGTATGCATATTGTATATGAAATCTCTTCTGCCACTCCCCAGACAACACCCCCACACCATGTTAGGCGAGAGGCGACTGACCGGCGTCGCTCCGACGATAACCGGTACCTCTATTTAGCCATACTTCCTTGGCAAAGGTCGAATGGGCCTTTCTAGCTTCCTCCAAACGGTTGAATGTGGTTTCCTTTGGAAGGCGGAAGGCGCCTTTATGCTCGCTTTCTCAGAAAGACCGTCAGTGCCTTTCTACCGACTCTCGCAATGATCGACATTCGAATGCGTCCTTCTTCGAGCATATCTCCTTTCCGCATCCACAATGGAAACGACAAGGTGGCAAGGTACGAGCATATTAATCACCGACACTGAAACAAGTGACGAACAAGGAAATGTGCACGCATTCCTTGGCGGCACGTCAATCATACACCTTTTTACGACACTAAATACCCTGACCTCAACCCTCTTGGCTGGTTAACGGCCCGGTCCAGTTGTCACTGATTCACCTTGTGCACGGAAAACCAGCACCCATTCAATCAGTCACTTCGTAAAGCGTACTTCTCGCTAAGCAGCCGTGCGAACCGTGACAGATGAGATCTGCGCCACGATTGTCGACAGGCTGCGATTTGTCAGCTGGCGAGCTGCGCAGCTGGCGAGAGACCGTGGGATTCTGCGGTCAGTGGGACGAGATTCCACTGTTAGCCTCAATCTCCCGGCGTCCGACACCGTCTTGCGCGTTCCCGCTCGGCCCAGGAGGCTCGGCGGCTGGGCTTGGCGGCGGGCGGCGGTGGGCTTGGCGGCGGGCGGCGGGCGGCGGTGGGCTTGGCGGCGGGCGGCGGTGGACAGGCGGCGGGCGGGCGGGCGGTGCGCGGTGAACGGAGCGTTCTCGGTCGCCGCTCCCGTGTCGGTGTTCCCCGGTGCTGCCCGACAAACAGAGCAGTTACGCTGGCTGGAGAGATGGATCACCGGGCTGGCGCGGAGGTCGGCACCGCGCAGCCGGGCGCCCCGCTCCGACGGCCTTGGTCGCCGACGCCGCGAAAGCAGGCCCGCGGTGGTGTCGAGGCGGGTCCCCGTCCCACCCCGCTGTGGTGAGATGAGGTGAGATGAGGTGAGATGAGCGCGACCTGGGGTCGCTGCCCGGTGGAGACCGGAGGGAGATGAACCTAGCGTATGAGTACGGCCCGATCCGACGCGGTGAGGGGTGCAGCGGTCAACACCGCGGTGAAGGGCGGTGACCGCCGCACGGCTGGGATGAGGTCACCGTCCACTCCAGGTCGGTGGGCTCCGCTTCAGTGACTTCACCTGACTGACAACAGAGCAGTCGGGCCGAGATATTGACGGAGGCCGTGATATTGACGGAGCAGCCGAGCAGTGATATTGACGGAGGCCGTGATATTGACGGAGCAGCCGAGCCTTGATATTGACGGAGGCCGTGATATTGACGGAGCAGCCGAGCCGTGATATTGACGGAACAGCCGAGCCGTGATATTGACGGAGGCCGTGATATTGACGGAGCAGCCGAGCAGTGATATTGACGGAGCAGCCGAGCCGTGATATTGACGGAGGCCGTGATATTGACGGAGCAGCCGAGCAGTGATATTGACGGAGCAGCCGCGCCGTGATATTGACGGAGGCCGTGATATTGACGGAGCAGCCGAGCCGTGATATTGACGGAACAGCCGAGCCGTTATATTGACGGAGCGGCCGAGCCGTGATATTGACGGAGGCCGTGATATTGACGGAGCAGCCGAGCAGTGATATTGACGGAGCAGCCGAGCCGTGATATTGACGGAACAGCCGAGCCGTGATATTGACGGAGCGGCCGAGCCGTGATATTGACGGAGGCCGTGATATTGACTGAGCAGCCGAGCAGTGATATTGACGGAGCAGCCGAGCCGTGATATTGACGGAGGCCGTGATATTGACGGATCAGCCGAGCCGTGATATTGACGGAGCACCCGAGCCGTGATATTGACGGAGCGGCCGAGCCGTGATATTGACGGAGCAGCCGAGCCGTGATATTGACGGAGGCCGTGATATTGGCGGAGCAGTTGAGCCGTGATATTGACGGAGCAGCCGATCCGTAATATTGACGGAGCGGCCGAGCCGTGATATTGAAGGAGCAGCCGAGCCGTGATATTGACGGAGGCCGTGATATTGACGGAGCGGCCGAGCCGTGATATTGACGGAGGCCGTGATATTGACGGAGCAGCCGAGCCGTGATATTGACGGAGCGGCCGAGCCGTGATATTGACGGAGCGGCCGAGCCGTGATATTGACGGAGGCCGTGATATTGACGGAGCAGCCGAGCCGTGATATTGACGGAGCGGCCGAGCCGTGATATTGACGGAGCGGCCGAGCCGTGATATTGACGGAGCGGCCGAGCCGTGATATTGACGGAGGCCGTGATATTGACGGAGCAGCCGGGCCGTGATATTGACGGAGCGGCCGAACCGTGATTTTGACGGAGGCCGTGATATTGACGGAGCAGCCGAGCCGTGATATTGACGGAGCTCCTGACGGTCGGCTCAGTCGGCTGCCCCGCCCGACGATGGCCTCGGTGGGTCACCACCGACGGTCTGTTCACTGGGCCGGGCACATCCCAGAGAAGGGGACAGCTACACTGTCCCGCTCTGCCTCTGACCTCGGCGATGGACTGGGATTTCCGGACAGGGCCGGATTGGTCTCCCTAGCGGCAGATTCGGTAAGGGAAAGAAACGGGTCGTGTCCGGGCAGCAGTCAGTGCAGCTGATGTTGATGCCTGTGATGTCTGAAACGGACCAGTTGATGATGATGATGATGATTATTGGAGCTTAACTCGTGCAGTGGAGGGGGGGGGGCACTTTTGTGCCCCCCTCCCCCCATGTTTTTCGTGAATAGCTCGAAAAATAAGCGGAGCAGAGTGGTGTTTTGCGCGACATTAACGCCAACTCAATAGCGGATCGTTCGACTCAACAACAAAAAAATCGGTCGATACATTTTTGAGTTATATGGATTTTCAGTCCAAGATGGCGACCAGAATTGATGTCGGCAAAGCGATATCTTCGGAACCGACAGTCGGATCGGGATGATTCCAACGCCATTCGGTAGACAATATGAATGTGCATCCCCGATAACAACTTTGGACACATTGCTGGTGACTTGTGACGTCACAGAGGTCAACTTCCCAAAATTGACATTTGGCCAGATTTGACCTTCGTGACCTCGTTTGATCTTGAAGATATTGACTGAAGTTCACGAAATTTTCCGAAAATGTAGATCATCATAGCACCTCCATACCCTGTAAGTTTGATTGTTTTAGCTCTCATACTTTCGGAGATCTTAGGGGGGCACTAAAGTGCCCCCCCCCCCCCTCCACTACGTATTAGTGGCATACCCCTCTCCACTGCGCGTGTTAAAGGGAATGTTTCACCTTTGTATTAGTTTTAAACTGAGATAGCCATTATCTTGGGCCGTTATTGAAATGTCTAAATTACTAAGGCCATTTTTCCCCAAAACTTACCCGTTTTTATATAAAAAAATCATTTACCATTTGCAAAATGACTCCAGGCTGGTGCAGCCGCTGATTGGCTGACAGCCACTTATTCAGCCAATCCCACTTTGTCAGCCAATCAGCGGCGGTCTAGGTATAGCTCAATAATGACGTCATTCGCCCAAATCTAACAACTTAATTTGTATAAAGTTAAGTGACTTCGAGTGAAAAAATATTCACCGTCGTTTTCAGCAGCACTTGCTTCATATTTTCTACTACAACCAGCGTATATTTGACAACTTTCAGAAAGGTGAAACATTCCCTTTAAAGGAAATAGTTCACCTTCAACATGGGTTTTGAACTGAAATAGCAGTTTTGTAGCCCGTGTTGAGAAATCCTTATCTGCAACTTCTCTTGGCTGAAAAGACTCTCCAGCCGAAGATATTTGACTTTTTGACGAAGGAATGCGGCGCATATATGATGTACCGTACCGTCTGAAAGTGCCAGCACTGCCAGGGAGCATGCGCAGACCAATAACGCACACCATACAATTAATAATTTACGACCTTCTGTCCTGAATTGGCGCGATGTAGGACCATTTTTGAAAAGAAAAAAAGAAACTGTATTACAAAATATAATAAAATCGTGTTCTGAAAAATGTTCCGAAGGTGAACTATTTCCTTTAAAGGGAAATAATGACCTTTTGATTTTGTTAGCAACAATTGCTTAGGCTACCGCTATGGTTTTAAAATTATTTTATTTAAATTTAAGAATTAAATAAAATTATTCCCAAATTCGAAGTTGTAAGTTTGGGAAAAATACAAAACAAGTACCTTGTGTACTTCATGAAGGTCATTGACAAATTCGCCCTTCCCTACCATTGTTCACATCGATTGCGGCATTTCTGGAGGCTCTGTGACATTTCCGATCAAACTGAGCGCTGCTCGGACGCACGCTAGTAGCGCTTTCGTTCTCCATGGCAACCAGGCGTCAGCCAATCAAAAGCCAGAAAGGGAATACGTTCTGGCTTTTCATTGGCTCACGCCTGGTTGCCATGGAGAACGAAAGCGCTACTAGCAACAACTCGCCACAATGGTTAAGTGCGCCGAGAAGCATGACAATGCAAACAAACAAATCGCAAACAAATCGCCGACGCTAAATAGGTCGCCGTCGATGTGCATCGATGAGCTTCCGATTTAATTGCCAGTTTTGTGTTATTGTTTGTTAGTTTTTTGGGGAAAAATTATTATTTTTCATGATAATATAAAGCATAGTGTAATATACAGCCACAGACAAATTATACAATACTCCTAATGTTGAAAACAAATGAATTTATTTTCACAAATTGAGGGTCGCAACCACTAACTATGCCGCCGTTGATGTGCATCGATGAGCTTCCGATTTTATTGCCACTTTTTCCAATCGCTGTTAGTTTTAGAAGATCGCCGGGCATATAATCACAACAAGCAGAACGCGCAATATATTTTCCCCTCCATTGCGTAAAAAAAACAATACGGGAAAAGCCCGCAGTTTGATGAGGACCAAAAGTACTTGCAAGTACCGGTCGTTAAAAGTGTGGAACGCTTATCAACTTTAACTTGAAATATCTTTTGGTAGGAAAGTTTTCATGCAAAATGTGATGAATTTACAATATATTTTGGTCTCGTCTGGCGATTTCAAGTGCTAACTCCATTTTTGTGGAAAAAGGTCATTATTTCCCTTTAAGGGCGCCGCAACATATAGTTATATGGCGCCCATTCGCTCGCGCCCAATATGGCGCCCAATATAGTTATATGGCGAAACGGACCAGCTGGAGCCGCGCGTGTGATCAGCGCGAGAAAGGTGGACTCATCCCCTCCAAAATATTGTGTCACGGCCCAGACAGAGGGGGATCGGGTGTGCTTACGCACTCTGGAGCTCACTTGCGTCACGACTTACCGATTATTCCTAAACGTCCTGTCACTTGCACTTTGGTGAGAGAGAACATGTCAATGTCGGATTCCGGATTTCAGACGTACTACTACTGTAACACTTCTGGTGGCTGGCACCGTTTTTACTTGTCAACTCGGATCGCGGTTACCGCCTCCTGGATTGTGCAACGTGCAACGGCCGCCGTCCACCGAACGCTCCCCGTCTAGATCAGTTGGGACTTGGGAGACATGGCTAGCAACCTTACGGGCTTATTTAGGCTGCAAACAGTATCCGCAATCTGGGCGAAAATATCCGAAAGTCGAGAGAGTTGTGTGAATGCTTTCTGATGCTCGCACCGGTGGATGGATGAAAGTCTATTGTGTTGCTATTGTTAGTGGAATTCCTGGACACTGGAGAGTGTGCAAGAGTGTGTGACGATACAATTGTTTATCGGTGAGCGACAAGAATCGCATGCCAACCCACTTGCTCGTGCTCCATCCTAAACCACATTTCACTATCCTGCTTTCTAGCGTTTTTCTTCTTCTTTTGTAATAAACGCGGGTCAAGCAACGATCTTCTGGGTCCTAGGGTGTGTCACATGCTTTTGTTCCCTATCTTCATTCTTCATTAGTCATTGATCAATCACACTGCCCTGCTGAACCCAACCCCTCAGCAATTCCCGATGAACCAGCGCTGGGTTCCATGTAACTCCTGCGTCGGTTTCGATTCGGTCTCCGAGTCATTTTCGGCCAGTTTGTCTCCATATCACAGATCACTTGCAATGCCCGTGAGCGTCATGTTTGCGCAGCAGCATATAGGCCGTGGGCGACACGACTGGCGGCCGTTTTCCCGAGTTGCGTCCACTCCGAACAAGGCTCACCGCCGCTGACCATCGCCGATCGTGAGGCCGGTTTCCGGCGGCGGGGTGTGCGTCACGTGTGTGGTGCGGTCAGTTTCCTATCACCAGCGCCGGACCTTCCTCCTCGCGAGGGTCGAATTTGATCGGCTCGTCGCCGCTGGTTTGGAAATGTCCCGCCTCCCTGCTGCCGCCGCGTCTGACCGTCTGTCCCTCTCCGTCTCCACAGGGGAGCAGTCTCCACCGCTGAGAAGGACGGAGATTGAGTAGCCGCCGCAGCCTCCAGAAGGAACCATACACCGCCGAAATCCGCACCACCAGCTCGCCACCTCGGACCGTGCCGCGCCGTGCGGCGCAGCCGACCGCCGGACCTGGTGTGACGTCACCGCTGAGAAGTGGGCGGTGCGTGCGGTTGTGTGACGTCACGTCACGGAGTTTTGGTCGGCCAGGTAGGCGGGCGACGCGGCGACGCGGCGTCGGCAGTTACTGCGCCACCACCACCGGCGTCGCACGCGAGAACTCCCGGGGAGCAGTGACGACGCCCGAGGGGACGATATCAGTGAGTTGAACGCCTGATCGGAGCTCAGAGCGACGTAGATACGCAGTGAGAAGACAGACGCCAGTGGAGCGAAGGAGAGAGAGAGCGAGAGGTGGTGAGCGGCCCTACAGTGACGGCGAGTGAAGGAAATTAGTCAGTGTCTTCGGTACATACTGCACCGCACAGCAGGGATGGCCGCCAGTTCGTTCATGGCTCGGCTGACCCGCCGCTGGAAGAAGAACTCGGTGGACATCACCGAGGAGGACCCCACCTTCAAGACCGTCTACTTGGGCAACACCGTCACGCAGTGGGCCAAAGGTAAGCTGAAGCTGCAGCTGCAGCTGACTAGCTGCAGGGTGGGAAGATGCCAGCACAGGACCTGGGTGATAGGGTAGGGTGGCAAACAACTTCATTTGGACTGACTCTGCTGCTCACATTGGATAGTGTGGGTGTGGTGTTTTTAGAAGACAATGGCAACATTCGTGAGATTTCGAGAGTTACATAACGCAACCTTGTGATAACCTTGGCTGCCCTCTTACTGCGATAGTTGTGGTAATAATGCGCCACAGTTCGTTCTACTGCAACACTGGAAGGCATGTTGTATAATTTAATGTACATTGTACATTTAATCTAGAAAGTTGAATATCGCGCGCCAGCTGCTATTCGAGTAATCCACTTAAGTGAGTGAAAGTGGCCTCAAAGGCATGCTCAAGTTAAGACGATTGCATGACTGGATCGTGAATTATGCATGTACCCACTTGAAGCTGTATATTTTGTCCTTTATCGCGGAGAACGCTCGATCAATGTGGCTAGCTTCCGTGAGCGCGTTCCGGGCGATTCCCTTTGCCGATGCCCACAATGCCTTATAACAGTCACGAATGGTGCCTTTGTCATAACTCTTTGCTCGGGAATGTTGAATTATCGTAACCGTTCGCAGCATACCGCACAGGTGCACGATGAATTCTGAGGAACGCAGCGACCAATCGGCACATGTGTGCCTGTATATGGCCGCCGCTGACAGCCAAGCCCTGCGCCAGTTTCCCCATCGTATTGTGTGCGGCCCAAAAACCCGCACGCCACCGCACCGGTCCAATGGACGCTCAGTCTCTCGCTCAGTCCTTGGCACGGCCGTTTTTGTTCACGCTGGCTCGCGCGGGGCCGGCGGACATCAAGGCGGCGTCGTGAGCTGTGCTTGTGCTCCTCTGCCGCCGGCTGCGGCTGCCGGGCTGGCCGGGCACGGCCAAGCGATCGTAACGAGGGAGGGACAGGTTGATCGGAGCCCACCGACCCGCTCCTGCCGACCGGCCAACGCTCGTAAAGCCGGCTGATGCCCGCCCGAGGCGCCGCCTGCACTGGCCGCGGCCTGCCGCGTGCACCGCGTGTACCATGTGCACCGCGTGCACCTGATAGGTGGAGCTACACTGTGGAGACGCCGCCAGACGGCCCGCGCAGGGGCAGTCATAATAACTGGTGGCCGGGGACCACCGGGCGGACGTAGCAGTTCTGGGCCCGGGTAAGAGGGCGACACCTGGGCCTTGGTCGGTGGGCGACACAGCTCTGGGTGGTGACTGGTGAAAGACCGGGATGGTGGTGGGAAGGTTAGTGATATCAGCCTGCAGCGGCCTGTGTCTGTCTGTGTGAGTGTGAGGTGATTTAAATTCCGCCCACGTTGGTTTCCAACCGGTCCATTGCCCAATTACGGCTCTGTAGGCAATCGTAAAACGCTAAGACAGCGCTGATCATATAATGCTTCATTGACAGACCACGAAACGAGTTGGGATATCTAGGAAAAATCGGTCGACCGTGTATGGTGACAGTGATAATGTGAGTCACATTCACGCGGTGAGTGAATCACAGATAATGAGACAGAATCAAGCGGAACGCACTCAACGGAAGCAAGCTGTACCTGACTCATACCAGAAAACATGCTTTGCAGACTATGAATCGCTAGCGTACCAGACCAAAACATTACTCATTGACTCATGCGCCAACTCAGCCATGAGGGCTTATGAATCGCCCCTGGGTGAATCATTACTTGCTCAGCGCGTCGTGCGCGATCTGCCACGGACTAGTGTAATCCACTGTCTGCGGCATCATTGCTGCGATCGGCCGGGCGCCTGCCACCGCCAGCCACCAGATCTCCGTAGTACAGCCTGGTACGGCGGCGGTCACAGCGCTGTTGTGGCGAGATCGCCGCTCCCACGACAACAGGTTCTCGGTGACGCAAGTCCCCACTGATAACTACACCACGCCACCACACCGCCCGCCGCCGCCCGAAACCGCCCGAAACCGCCCGCCGTGTCGGTCGCCCGAAAAGGCGACCGTCACGTCATCGACGCCGGGGCGACGTTCGGAGAAGGGTGGTGACGTCACAGGGGCGCTACGCTCGGAGCCGTGTCGTGCCTGGCGACCGGCGTGAAAAGATGGGCGGAGATAATGGATTACTCCCACGGAGATCATGTCCCGTGGGCCGTGATTGGCCGGGCTAACAGCGGCGGCGGCGGCGGCGGCGGCGGCGGCGGCGGCGGCGGCGGCGGCGGCGGCGGCGGTGGTGTGGCGGGCGGCGGCGGCGGCGGTGCGGCAGCGGCGGTGGTGGTTGGTGGCACAGGCAGACAGGCGGTCTGCGCAGTTCTGGACTGATTTCCGAGTGCGTGACGACTTTCCTCTACCCTGGAGAGGCGGAAGAGAGTTCGGCATGTTCGCGCAAGGCCAAGGCTAGCCGGTCTTCACTTTCCTTCCTGGCAGACTGCTTGAGCTTGTCGTGAGCACAAACAAGTTGATGAGCACCGATGAGCTTTTCCGGATGCTTAGATCGGCCGTCGGCGCCTCTTGAGCTGCCTGGTAACTTAGTGGGAACCAACCACGGTCTGGCCGCAGCTGAACATCCGTATGAGCAAGGTCAGCAGCTCTGACCAATTCCGAGCTCGTACTTCCCGACACGGTACCACTATCTCTTTGATCAAAGCAGGAAGCGAGCCTTCTGAATGTAAATTGCGGCTCAAGCCAATAGCTATATGCCGTTCCGCCTCTAACCGCCCTCAGCGGTCCTCTTAATATCACCCGCCAGGTGGGGTCGGCTGACTTGGATCAATAGATCCCAGACAGGAAGCCTGGAAGCTATCTATTTAACCCCGAACTCCCATTCGCCTAACTGGCAGCCTGCACAGACGATGCATGGTCCCCAGAGGCATCACGCACGATTTTGAAACCGCTGCAGTGGCTCGGTCAATCAACTTACACTGAGGAAGCGACGTCCCGATTTTAGGTCTCAGAGTCCAACTTTCGGGTTCATTTTCCCTATTCAAAATAGACCACACGTTTTTAGCATTTCTGCTAAGCTCGGCGGTCTCCTTGAGACTAAAATGCAGACTAATCTTGATTCCTATTTTCGAGGTGCTTAGAAAGAAGACTCTCTTCGTCCTTCAAACTGTTCGATCATGAAACTACTTTTTTTCTTAGACCGATTTTCGGTTTCACAATGAAACCTTTTAAAAACATTCTCTCAAACAGTTTCCACCGTGTAGGCTGAGACAATCAACAAACGGGTTGCTGTGCTGACACCTCAATTGACTGCTCTCTTCAACGCGCCACTGGCAGCTGTCTGGCGGCGGTTGAATCACGTCACGTCACGTCACGTCACGCCCACACACCGTGGTCGGCGCACGGTCGTGACCAGCGCCGGCCCTGCCGCCACTCACGAGTGGCCGGCCGGCCCGACTCGTGAGTGGCGGGCAGCTGCTGCTGCTCGTGGGGCGGCAGCTGCTCGTGACGTTGTTTACCGCCGCGGCTTGCCTCACCGGCTCGGAGGCGTCTTGCCTCACCTCACCCCTCTCGGCGGCACATGTGGTAACCCTCGCTCTACGGTGCAGCGTGTCGCTCTGCCGCCGGCGTGACCACCAGCCGACAACAGAGTCGTCTGTCTCCGGCCACGTCTCCGTCAACCTCGCTCCCCCCGTCACCCGGGGAGGGGGAGGGACGCGCACGACCCGACGTCGGAATGCGGTCGGACGAGGGATGGGGGGGGGGCGTTGCTGCTGATTGCCGGGACGGCAGTGCAGCGTTGCAGCGGAGGTTGACGCGCGGGCGCACCGTGTGCGTTGTTCATGTGGGAGGCATGCTGTCCGACTGCAGTGATAATAAGTTAGATGGTTAGATGTGCAGGTTGGCCACGGCTTGGTGAGTATGCTACTTGCGCTTACAGGCCAGGGTGCTTGTCATTGTCACACAATTGTCATGTGGTGATTGTTCTCGTGTCCTGGCCATGCAAACCAACTGGCGAAGGGAATGCCACTCATTATCCCAGTTTTTCCATAGCACGAATCCTAAGCCTCTGAAACTCTTTGAGGCATACCGCTAGAAATATAATCCACTCACCATATGGAGACCTAAGTGTCTGCACCGGTGCATACGTCCAGTTTCGCATTCAGAGCCGAAGCGAATCGCATACTCCAGGTATGGCTGTGATGCGATCTGACGGAGAGGTGCGGCTGTCCAGCTGCCGCTCCGCTCGACTGATTCCGTGCTTCGCTCAACGGGAAATACGCTACCCGACTGCACAGCGCACAGCGTCTCCCGCACACGTTTGCGCTAGGCGACTCAGGAAACCGTTAGTCCTGAGTTTCCCGGCGTGAACGGTGTGTTCCGTCTCCTGAGTCCGTCTCCTGAGTCCGTCTCCTGAGTCCGTCTCCTCAGTCCGTCTCCTGAGTCCGTCTCCTGAGTCCGTCTCCTGAGTCCATCTCCTGAGTCCGTCTCCTGAGTCCGTCTCCTGAGTCCGTCTCCTGAGTCCGTCTCCTGAGTCCGTCTCCTGAGTCCATCTCCTGAGTCCGTCTCCTGATGAGTCCGTCTCCTGATGAGTCCGTCTCCTGAGTCCGTCTCCTGAATCCGTCTCCTGAGTCCGTCTCCTGAGTCCATCTCCTGAGTCCGTCTCCTGAGTCCGTCTCCTGAGTCCGTCCGAGTCCTGAGTCGACCAGACCAGCTGTGCCGCCCCTGCCGGCTGCCGTTCTCAGCGCGTGGCTCTAGTGTCGCTACGGCGGCCTGCGGGCGTGGGCCGCCCGGGGCCGGTTCCCACGTCTCACTTCCTGGTGCGGCTGCCCACTTCCCGTCGCGTGCCGTGTCTCTCAGTGTTTGTCGCCTCGGCAGAACACCGAGCCAGACACGCGACAAGCATGCCACGCCTCCCACGCCTCCCACGGCTTCCTCGCCTCGCCTCCCACACCTTCCTCGCCTTCCACGCCACTCAACAGGTCATGTGGTCGAGCGAGAGAGTGTGGGAGTCGGGGAGAGACGGAGGGTGGTCCTAGGACGTCGTTCGGGGGTGTCGGAGAACAGCCGCTCACCCCAAGGCCGCCGCCGCGTAGCGTGTTGTGCTCCAAGGCGCACCGGTGCGGACTTCCGCGAACACCGCGGAAGTGACTGCCGATTATCTCAGCAGAGTTCGTTTTTGCTGTGTCCGATGTGGTGGGAAATCGGACGACACGCGACAGACTTCCCTTCACTGTTGCTGCAGGGACCGTCTGCAATAGCAAACAAGCTGCACCCAAAGTAACACGTTCTGTGATGTACCTTAGCTCGAGCTTGAGCTACTGTAATCTACTTAGCGCCTTTCACCTTGTTTTCATCCGTTCCCCAGCTGACACTGCATTGTTTTTCTCCGTGTGTTGCAGGCAGCGGCAGTGTGGACAAGCCGCTGGCAACGCTGTGGCGAAACTACTGCCAGTCGACCAAGCCCGACATCGAGATGCGCGTGACGATCGCCGTGTCGGGCCTGAAGGCCACCACGCGCGAGCACGGCCTCACCGAGTACTGGAGCCACCGCGTCACCTACGCCTACGCCCACCCCAGCTACCCTAAGGTGAGCATCGACTGTGGCCCGAGCGCTACCGCAGCGGTGTGCCGCGGCGTGCAGCCCAGTGCGGATGTGACTCGGTAGAACCAGTAGTAGAGTCAGCGTCAAGACCGTCAGCAATCGCGGCAGGTCAGCGTTAGCCTCAGTAGTTAGCGATTGGCTGGGGTTGGGACGGAGGCGGGGCTTGGCAGTAAAGTGGGATGTCTTGGCCTTGCTCCGCGGCTCGGAGGAGAGTCATGCTGACTCAGCTGATTCTCAATCGGTCGGGACGTCCCAGCCTGACGACCGGCAGGGCTTGGTTTGTAGCTCTGTGATCGGGACGTCAATTGCCGGCCTCCGCCGGGCTGACCTCGGCTGTCAGAGCTCGTATTGGCGCTGGTCCTCGCCTGCTGCAGCCGCGACGCTCCGGCTGTATCACGCCAGCTCTCAGACCAGCAGCCCTCAGACCAGCAGCCCTCAGATCACGCCAGCCCTCAGACCAGCAGCCCTCAGATCACGCCAGCCCTCAGACCAGCAGCCCTCATACTAGCAGCCCTCAGACCAGCAGCCCTCAGACCAGCAGCCCTCAGACCAGCAGCCCTCAGACCAGCAGCCCTCAGACCAGCAGCCCTCAGATCACGCCAGCCCTCAGACCAGCAGCCCTCAGATCACGCCAGCCCTCAGACCAGCAGCCCTCAGATCACGCCAGCCCTCAGACCAGCAGCCCTCAGACCAGCAGCCCTCAGATCACGCCATCCCTCAGACCAGCAGCCCTCAGATCACGCCAGCCCTCAGACCAGAAGCCCTCAGACCAGCAGCCCTCAGACCAGCAGCCCTCAGACCAGCAGCCCTCAGATCACGCCAGCCCTCAGACCAGCAGCCCTCAGATCACGCCAGCCCTCAGACCAGCAGCCCTCAGATCACGCCAGCCCTCAGACCAGCAGCCCTCAGACCAGCAGCCCTCAGACCAGCAGCCCTCAGATCACGCCAGCCCTCAGACCAGCAGTATCAGACCGTCCCTTGCCCGATCGCAGTGCTGGTGGTGCCGGTCCACCGAGCGCTGCAGTCTCCCGGGCATTATCACGGGCCGGCCGTCGGCGCCAGACCGAGCACGCCAGGCTGCCGTGCAGCGCACCGCACACACGACCCGCTGTCCTGTGTAGGCGGCGTGTCTGCCATGTGTGTAGGGCGTGCCGGTGTGTACCCTGCGATAGTGTGGCGGTTGTAATATCGATGTGGCCCGGCGCGGATCGGTCGGCCCGGTCGGGGCCGGCCCGGTATCCCGCCGGGCAGGTGGTCCTGGGCTGCAGGCTGCCGCCGCTGCCAGCCTGCCTTAGCCGATGTAACAAGCTGATAATCGGCGGCGGCATGCCGCTGGGCAGGGCGGCGGCGCTCGGCCGAAAACTCCCGGACCTTGACGCGGCCGTCCTTGCGCACTTGCAAGGGCACGAAGAGCGCCGCTCCGGTTGTGTTGTGGCGCGTTCTATTTGTGTTGCATGTAGGTCAGCCCGGGCAGTGGCAGGCGGCGTGTCTGATGCCGTTTGATCTCCGGGAGGCGGTGTGGGCGGGGAACGATCGCGCAGCGCCGTGCTCCGCCCCGGTCCGTGACGGGTCAGTGGGCGGATGCATCGCTCTGAGTGACGGACGAGGACGGCGCCGGCAGGTCAGAGTTGACCCCGGCACCTCTCCCCAACTGTCCAGCTCCGCCCCGCGCTGCACCGGCGGGTCGGCCGGTCTGACTCGGCGGCCCGCGGCAGACGCTGGACGCCGGCTCTGGTGACGCCGGACCACCAACCGAGCGCCGGCCTCGTGGCCCGATCTAGCACCGGACGCTGGCTAAATTTACCCTGCGGCTACCGTTGACCTCGGGCGAAACTTAGCCGCCGGTTTACTTAAGCCACCGCTAATGTCGTCGCGTGATAAATTCCGCCGGTCCCAGAATGGGTGGCCAGAACCTGCGCAGAACCTCGGTCTGAATGTGGCGTGTGGTCACGCGGTGCCGGCCAAGCCTGTGCCATAAAACAGCAGACAGACCGTAACCCCCGCCCCGACATGTTCGAGGCGACTCGGGATCAAGGTGGAGGTGAATAGTCGTTAGTGGGGAAGGACACGGGGTGCATGGGCGCAGGCAGATCTGTCGAGAAAGCTGTCGGAAACAGACGCGGTGACCTCTTATGCTGGGAATTGCGGTCGGCACCAAAGCGAATATTGTCACGGCTGGCTGAACATTTATCCGGCCGAGAGTTTCAGCGTCGGATCACGCTACTCGGTGACTTACCAGCCTGGCGGCGACACTGGCAGCCAGCCCGCAGCATCGCGCTCCTCCGCGGGTCTGCGACGTACAGAGGCACGACATTGCCAGCCAGCCCGCAGCATCACGCTCCTCCGCGGGTCTGCGACGTACAGAGGCACGACATTGCCAGCCAGCCCGCAGCATCACGCTCCTCCGCGGGTCTGCGACGTACAGAGACACGACATTGCCAGCCAGCCCGCAGCATCGCGCTCCTCCGCGGGTCTGCGACGTACAGAGGCACGACATTGCCAGCCAGCCCGCAGCATCACGCTCCTCCGCGGGTCTGCGACGTACAGAGGCACGACATTGCCAGCCAGCCCGCAGCATCGCGCTCCTCCGCGGGTCTGCGACGTACAGAGGCACGACATTGCCAGCCAGCCCGCAGCATCACGCTCCGCAGGTTTGCGACCACAGAGGCACGACACTGGCGGGTTGTCGAGAGGGAGTGCCGGTGGGGCTTAGTCCGGTGTCTGATGCGCAGCACTGCGCTGCCCGGCCCGGCCGCAAGATGAGGACCCTGCGGCCTGCACTGCGCTGCCCGGCCCGGCCGCGAGATGAGGACCCTGCGGCCTGCACTGTCTGTGCCGGCCAGCTGCAGGCGCTGCCCCAGGGAGCGCCTGGGGCAGCGCCTGCCTGGGGCAACAAACACGGGCTGCGCCATCCACAACCGAGATGGCGTGGAGGGGATGCGAGCATGACGGCGGGGAGATGGCGTGGAGGGGATGCGAGCATGACGGCGGGTTCGTTCCGTGCAGACTGGCCGACGTGTGCACTGTGCAGCCCTGCCGAGTCGGTTAGCTGTCCCACTCAGACTGTGACTGGACCGTGTCCGACGCCGGATCTGGCTGACTGGACCGTGTCCGACGCCGGATCTGGCTGACTGGACCGTGTCCGACGCCGGATCTGGCTGACTGGACCGTGTCCGACGCCGGATCTGGCTGACTGGACCGTGTCCGACGCCGGATCTGGCTGACTGGACCGTGTCCGACGCCGGATCTGGCTGACACATGCCTTGCAGCTGGGTGGTTAGGCTGAGCTAGCATGACAGCGCGGTGCCCAGCGCGATGCTTACTGCACACTGCTCTGCGCACAATGTCTGGTGTCCGGTGTCTGTCCGGTGTCCGGTGTCCAGTGGCCGAATACCTGGGGCCGGTCGGCTACGGCCCGCTGATTTCGCCGCAGCGTTCCGCTGGAGCCAGGTCCGGCTTGAGGGAGTGACTCGCTGTTCTGTCAACACAGATCGAGCCGACGCGAACCCAACAAACACGGGGTGCGGGGAGACCGGGGGCCTTGTCCCGGCTGAGAGCCTCATCGCTCAGGTGCGCCGCGCCGTGAAACAACGCGCGTCCCTGCACGGCCCCGAGCGCCACCCGTTCCCAATCACCACCGGGCCGGGACGGTGGTGCCAATTTGTTACCTGCGCCTGGCTGGTTTTGTGAAGCCTCGCTGGTTTTGTGGAGTTTGTAAAGGCATGGTTAGCCGGGTGCTGAGATAACCTTCACCACCATGAGGTGACGAGGCGCCCACTGCCGGGCCGCCCGCTGCCACCCACTGCCGCTCGTTGTCGGCGGCTAGCGTGACAAATTGGCACTGGAGCGGAGAAAAATGTCAGACTGGTGCCGTACCGGCCCTGAGTCACAATCATTCCGCCGCCCATTCATTTCTCGTGTCGTGCCTGGCTGTGGGCCGCGCGGCGAGGAGGCCATGGCAGTCACGAACCGCTGCACGGCGTCACGGGCCGTACAGAGGCCGGACGCAGTTGCAGCTCCATTGGCTGCTACATCGACAGCTCAGCTTTGCCGACAGCTGACACCGGGCACACGTCACCGGCCCGACAGCCGACACCGGGCACGGGCCGACTCCGCTGGGGGTGCCGCCGCCCCCGCCGCCGCCCCCGCTCCCTGCCGTGACCGCCATACTGTCCGTGGCAGGCCCCACTGACCGGTACCGGTGCCGGCCGGTTCTGGCCGGCTCATGGCGTGACCCGGCAGCTCCGCCGGCCGGCCGCAGCCATCTGCTGCTGCTGCTGCTGCTGCTGCTGCTGTGTGGGCCGAGCCATGAGCGGCAGCTGGGCGGGATACTGCCGGGAATGGTACCGGGATACGGTCTCTTGGTCCGAGACATGCTCTGGCGACATGCAGCCGATATTCGGCCGACGTCCAGTGAACGTTTGGCCGACATTTGGCCGACATCCAGCCGACACCAGGCGGTGTATCAGAAGGTTTCCTTGGTCAATGTGCCGTGTCGCGTCCGTTGCCACGGCCAGCGAGTGAATCACATGAATAGAGATTCATGAGCTCGGCCGTTTTTATTTCGTTCCCGTCACAGCGGGCGCATCCATCCGGCTGTGTTGGCCGCGGAACTAGGTCAGGTCAGCTCTGCTGTGTCTGCTGAACCGCCGGCTCACACTCCAATGAAACGGGGTTTATGAGGAGATCTCCATCTATCCCGCTCCATCTGGCGAGCGGAGGCACCGAAATGGGCCGGACATGTGCCGGCTGTGCGAGGCTGGTTGGCACGTCTCCTTTCTACGTGTTCGAGACGCTCGGGGCGCTCTCCGTGCTCCAGACGCTCTCCGACTTTCTCCTCCTGTTCGGTCGGCGGCCGGTCCACTGACGGTGACACATCGCCTTGTCACTCGCCCGGCGGCCCCGCGCCGGGCCGGGCCGAACGGGCCGGCTGCGGAACGCCGGCGTCGCTTCGGGCACGCACGCCCCGCCGCGAAAGGAGCGGCCAAGGTCGCGCACGGCGGCCGATGTTTGGGCGTCGGCTGACCTCGCGTGCGGCTGCGGTTCACCAGGAAGCGCTTTATTCGCTGGGCATGTACTGGGGAGACGTTGTTAGATGGGTGGAAAGCGCAAATAGCGGTGGGAAAGCTAAGCGGGATGTGACTGAGGTCAGGCCGGGTCGAGGGTCTTGGGAGTGGGGCCGGTGGTAATCGAACTTGAGTGGTGAGACGTTAATGTTGTGGGCGAGCAAAGGTGTTCGTAAAGAGGTTGGCCGAGCCAAGCTCTTTCGGTGCCCTTGGAGCAGGTGATTGGCTCATTAGACGAGCGCCAGAGCGCCCTTTGTGTGTCAGATGATTTTGAACAATGAGCACGGCAAGTTTAAAGGGAATGTTTCACCCTTCTGAAAGTTGTCAAATATACGCTGGCTGTAGTAGAAAATATAAATAAGTGCTGCTGAAAACGATGGTGATATTTTTTCACTCGAAAAGTCACTTAACTTTATACAAATTAAGTTTTTAGATTTGGGCGAATGACGTCATTATTGAGCTATAGACCGCCGCTGATTGGCTGACGAAGTGGGATTGGCTGAAAAGTGGCTGTCAGCGAATCAGCGACTGCACCAGCCTGTAGTCATTTTGCAAATGTTAAATTAAATCGCTTAAAACGGTTAAGTTTTGGGAAAAATGACCTTAGAGTAATTTAGACATTTCAATAACGGCCCAAGATAATGGCTATCTCAGTTTA
Source organism: Chirona hameri (assembly GCA_036785665.1). NCBI lineage: Eukaryota > Metazoa > Arthropoda > Thecostraca > Balanomorpha > Balanidae > Chirona > Chirona hameri. The sequence continues at coordinate 48,274 of JAXIVJ010005596.1, forward strand.
AAACTAATTAAAACAAGGTGGAACAAGGTGAAAACATTCGCTTTAAGAGTTCCGACTAACTCTACCTCTCATGCCACGATCTCTGCGCATTGATGTTATCACTTTCCCATGAGGTCGCGAGCGCTGTCGTGATGTATTCAGTTTTAAGACGTTTGTATGATTAGATCATAATTTCGTCAGCAGATTTGTGTCCGTGTGCGTCCTTGGTGCTCTATCTGTCGCACCTGAGAATGCCGACATCCTTTAGAGTAGGCTGGTTTTCCCGGCATTCTTGACATGCCTGGACACTGGAGTCTGGACAGCGTGTGCCCGACTTTGGCTACACTGGACAATGCCTGGACAGCGTGTGCCCGACTTTGGCTACACTGGACAATGCCTGGACAGCGTGTGCCGGACGTTGTCTACATTGGGCAGAGCGTGCAACGTACCCATACCACCTGGTCTCAACAAACGTGCCCGTTTGACAGACTGCGTTGCCACGCACGCGCGGGCGAGTGTCTCCCCATTCTCCCTGCGCCGCCCCCTGTGAGCGCCCTGTGGCCCCTGTGACCGCAGTGATTCTGACCGAGTTCTCCTCTGTCCGCAGCTCTTCTGCTGGGTGTACCGCCACGAGGGCCGCAAGATGAAGCCGGAGCTGCGCTGCCACGCCGTGCTCTGCTCCTCCGAGACCAAGGCGCGTCTCATGCAGCGTCTGCTCACCGAGAAGCTGCACCAGGCGTTCGTCGAGTTCAGGAAGGAGAAGCAGCTACGGCAGAACGCCCGGCTGTCGGTGGTCAGCGTGCTGTACCCGAGCACCCCGGCCAGGAAGGTCGTGCTGACCAACGGCGGAGTTAACTACCGACCCCCCCTGGAGCGCAGCAAGAGCGCGCCGAAGCTCAGCAGCATCGAGGAGGATCGTGACGGAGAGGAGAGCGCCGCGCGCGAGGAGGAGCGTCGGCTGGCGGCCGCGCGGCCGCGGCCGGCGATGCCGCCGCGGCCGCGCGCGCTCAGCGAGCCGCTCGTGCCGCCGCCGTCCGTCTGCTGCCACCCGAAGGCCGGCGGCGGCTCCACGGCCGACTCCGACTCCGAGTCCGACACCGGCTCGGAGCGCAGCGGCGCCAGCGTGCCCAGCGACCCGACGGCCGACTCGGACTGCGATACGGTCGAGACGGTGCTGCTCGAATCGAGCGGGCCGTGCCGCGTGTACCACGTGCGGCGCGGCTCGCCGGTCGAGCGCCGCCTGCCCGACTGTCGACTCCAGGTGCGCTGCCGCCTCGACGACGACGCGCTGCACCAGTGGACGAGCGCGCAGGACGACATCGATGACAGCGCCAGCGATGAGAGCGGCTACGCGGAAGAGGTGACCCGCGCAGCATGAGTGCGCCGTCCTGTCGGTCGTGTTAGCGTGTGAGATGTGTGTGTGCGTTCGTGTGGCGGCTGAGGCCGCGAGTCTAGTCAGCGCCCCCGACCCCGCCGGGCGCCGTTCGTTCGTTGTCAGGGCACCGCGCGACGCTGGGGGAATTTGCGTGCCAAATCTCCACTCCGAGCTGTCTGTCCCGTGGTCGGGCCTCGGAGGGCGCGCGTCGGGTCGCTCTCGGTCAGTCCGAGGCGGCCAGGACGCGGCGTCAGTCCCTGGTCAGCGGTCAGGTTCCGGGCCGGCCGGCGGCGGGGTCAGGGCAGCCACCTGTCACGGCAGGACCGCTCTGCCCCCGCCTCCGGCCGGTCCGGCCCGCCGCACCGCCGCGCTATTTATTGGTGCCTTCACTCACCCGTGTTTCGCTGTTCCGCTGCACCACCCACCGCCGCTGGGGCGGTCCAGTCGCTCGCAGCGGTCACGTCAGACCCAGGGTCTGCACACCAGCCGACAGGGAAACTCTGGATGATGTGAACGGTGCTCACAGTCCTCGCTGGCTGTCTCAGATATTATCTATCGTGTGTACTGTGCTATCCGTGAGATGTGATAAAACTAATGTAGTAGTACAAGCGCATAACAGTGTACAGTTATTATATCTATGTCGATGCAATGAAATACATGAAGTATTATTATCACGAATTGTTTCCTTCCCGATTGGTTGCCACCGAGAGCCTGCGATTTGAGCTGCGAGCCGGTCCAGTCGTGCGACTAGTCGGCTAGACGGCTAGTCATGTGACCACCAGAGCTGGGCCGCGGAGTACAGTGCCCTCCGCGGTGCGTGTTGCAATCATTGCGTGAGTGAAGGGCCGGCCGGTCGGCGCGGTTGACCTCCACCGTGACCGGGGCAGCCTCATGGCACCAGACCGGTCGGTCGGCTGGCTCCGTCCCTGCCGGGCCGGGCCGGCAGCGCTACAGACACTACTGAGTACTGACTGACTTGAGCTCCATTGGTCTCGTAATAGGCTCATGATATCCCAGCATACCCCCTCTCTGAGACCCGCGGCACGACGCGGCACGGCACGCGGCGGCGGCGGCGGCGCCCCTCTGCGTCCTCCCCGGCGCCCATGCCATCACGCGACCGCAGCGGACGCTTTTTCCTCGATGAAAACCTGTCCCGCGCCTACGTGGGACCGGTTCTCATTGATGGCCGGCCAACTCGCTCGGCTCGGCTCGGCGGCGGAGCTGCGCCTGTGCCTGTGCCGTGGAGCCGGCCCGGGCGGTGTATCCTGGGCCCAGGCACGCGGCGGCCGCCCTTCAAGTCGTCAGGTGGCGCTTCCGGCGTGTTTCCGGACTGCTTCGCGAGCACTCCGCAGGCTCCCAGCAGGCTCCCACGACCGCAGCAGGCTCCCAGACGGCTTCCGGGCTGCCAAGGCTGCCGCGCCGCCGTTTCTAGGTCATGATCAGCGCCGAGCGGGGGAGCACCGCCTCCGGGGTCCGGACTCCCCCGCTCGCACCCCTGCGTCCCCGAACGCACCCCCCCCCCCCCCCCCCCCCCCCACCCCCCACCCCCCCCTCGCCGCCGCCGCAGGCGCCACGTGCCGGATCCGGTTCACCCCAACCACCGGACCGGCACGGGAGCACGGCCTGAAACGGACACCGCGTTACCGTTCAAACGGATCGGTTTCGGGTTGCACCCAAGCGAGTCCCGGGTATGGAAAGCGTAAAAGAGAGCCTAAACGCCGGTATCTGAAGCGACAGCCGTGCAAAAGGGGTCGCTTGTGCAGCTATATACGGAGCATAGTTTAGTCCTCGTTAAGCCCAGGCTACATGCGTGACAGTACGCAAAGTACGCACGGTTTTTGCAAGTTTGCGTCTTTTGCGTAGTCTAAAAATGTGCAGCTGATAGAAAATGCATTGGCTGAGCTACACTGGAAGTTGGAATAGCACGCAAAGTCCGCATGAAATATCACGCAAACTTGCAAAAGACGCAGCACGAAAGTACGCAATTCTGCAAAAGACGCAATAACGCAAGTACGCAAGTTAGCAAGTACGAAAAAAAGTTAAGAGTTTCGAACTTTTTTTCCGGTTTTTGCAAGATTGCGTAGTCTGAGCAGCTGCGGCGCCACCGGGGGTCATCAGGAGGGGCAGTCCCCCCCCCCCCCCCCTGTCGTCAGTCAGGGGGGGGGGCAAACATATCTTCTTGCCCCTCCTATCATTTAAGGAGGCCCCTCCATGCTTCAAAGAGGCCCCATTTCGCAGGCCCCATCGCGGAGGTCGCACGCAGGTGCCCCTGGAAGCCAGAGGGGGTCCTATGGAGGTCAGAGGGGACCTTGGTAGGCCATCTGGAAGTCAGAGGGGAGGTCAGAGGTAGGTCCCTGGGGGTCAGAGGGGGTCCTTTGGAGGTCAGAAAGGCCACCGAAGGCCAGAGGGGCCCTCTGGAAGCCAGAGAGGCCCTCTGGAGGTCAAAGGCCAGGGGTCCCCTACAAGGGCGTAGGCAAGGGGGGGGACAAGGGGCCATGGTCCCCCTTGAGGCCAGGCAGGCCCCTCTGGCGACCGAGCGAGGGCTCCCTGGGGCCGAAGGCCCCAGTGTTTTGGATGGTGTCAGGCGCCCGCGAAAGGCCCAGACAGTGTGGAGAGGGCCTTCTACCAGCTTTTGAAGGGCCCTGCCGATCTGCAGATGGCCCCCTGCCGGCATTTAGAGGGCCCCTGTCGGTTGTAGAGGGCCCTCTGCCGGCATTTATAGGGCCCTGCTGATCTATAGAGGGTCCCTGCCGATCTGAAGAGGGCCCTCTGCCGGCATTTAAAGGGCCCTGTCAATCTGTAGATCGACCTGCTTATCTGTAGAGGGCCTCTGCCGGCATTTAGAAGGCCCTGCCGACCTGTAAAGGGCCCTGCCGACCTGTAAAGGGCCCTGCCGACATGTAGAGGGCCCTAGCGGCCTTTAGAGGGCCCTTCCGGCCTTTAGAGAGCCCTTCCGGCCTTCAGAGGGCCCTTCCGGCCTGTATAGGGCCCTTCCGGCCTGTATAGGGCCCTTCCGGCCTGTATAGGGCCCTTCCGGCCTTTAGAGGGCCTTGCCGGCCTTTAGATGGCCCTGCCGGTCTTTAGAGGGCCCTGCCGATCTGTAGATCGCCCTGCTAATCTGCAGAGGGACTCTGTCGGCATTTAGAGGGCCTTGTTGACCTGTAGAGGGCCCTGTTGACCTGTAGAGGGCCCTCTTCCAGCCTTTAGGGGCCCTGTCGATCTGCAGTGTCCCAGCCAATTTGTAGAGGGCCCTCTGTTGACCCTAAGAGGGCCCTGCCGATCTGCAGAGGACCCTCTGTCGGCCTTTAGAGGGACCTGTCGATCTGCAGATGGTCATCTGCCGGCCTTTAGAGGCCCCTCCCGATCTGTAGAGGGCGTTTGCTGTCCTTTAGAGGGTCCTGTGGTGGTAGAGGTGGTCTGCCGGTCGAGCGCCGGTGAGGCTCTCGAAGGAAGACCGGTCAAAGTTCTCATTGTTTTTCAGTGTATGCTAGTAACGTCTGAGAGGAGTACAAGGCTTTGACAATGTACGAGTATTAACCGGGCCATTGGCTGGGGTCTCAGCCGAGCACCATTGGCTGGGGTGGCGTTTTTCGCCCCCTGGTTATCTTCCGAACCAATAACCGCAGCGTCGACCTGCAGAGGTGGCCAAAGATCTCGTCTGGACACACATCCGGACAAACACGTTGGCCCGTACTTTCAGGAGCGGCGACCCCCAGTGGAATTTTTATCATTCTACGATTTTGAATTAGAAGCGCCTTGACGAGACAGACACGATGGCGCAAAAGATAGTGCCTTATCTTCATTAGGTAAAAAGTTATTTGCGTAAAACTGTTTTGCCAAAAATATTTATTTTTTTAACATTTGATGACCTCTGGAGCTTAAAATATTGACCTGAGCTCAAATTTGAGGACACACAGATGGCGATTAAATATTTAAAGAGCTTTCGATTGTTTTTTTTCGTTTGTTACTAGCTATCACAGTTCCCGAGATATTTGGGGGTTTCTCGAGCGAAGTCCTAAAACTGGTAAATCTGACCTGTGATTACTTCTGGTGATCTCAATATTGACCAGACCTAAAAAAAAGAAGGACAGATATACCTTCCATAGAGCTTGTCTCGAGCTATCTAACGCCGTTTTCCGCTTGTCACTACGTTGCGTGGTTTTCGAGATCTTAGGGGGCGGATCCCCCCCCCCTCCCCCACCAGGGCGTGTAATTATCAGAGGCCCTCCAGGGCGCGTGTTAAGATATGACTCTATCGTGTTGTAGAAACCCCTCGTATCACAATATGGTGTATTTTTTGAAGAAAATGTATAAGAAAACGATATCCAAAGCTTTCTGTAAATCAAGATATAAGAAGCATGTTATTTCGTTATTTTGTAGATATATTGTAACATCATCGTGCATGTGCACAATCGGCATGTACGTTCTGTGTTGTTTTCTCAATCCGAATTGAAGAAGATTCAGGATATTATTTTGATTAACCCGCGCCCCGTTGGAGGTGGCAGAATCTGACCCCCCCCCCCTGATTTTATCAATAATTTGACAACAATGGTGGGGCGGTGATCCCTTGACGGGTAATAAATAGGTAATTATGTCCTATGCAGTTCCAGTTTCAGTCCAGTTAATTAACGTGCTGAATTGGTGCGGATACCTCCATCCCGGAGATGCCTGCTAATCGTCCAGCGGAGCAGACAGGTTAGCACTAGTACTGTACTATTTTAATTATGTGGCCTACTTGGCTACAAGGGTCCCTCTGATCCCATCCCCCCTCCCCTCTTGGAAGAAATACTGTATACGCCCCTGGTCCCCTGTAGGCCAGAGGGGGTCATTTGGAGGTCAGAGGTGCACCTGAAGTCCAGAAGCGGCCCTCTGGAAGCCAGAGGGAAGGTGAGAGGAGCCCTATGGAGGTCAAAGGCCCTTTTCAAATGGAGGCCCCCTCTCAAATGGAGGCCCCCTAAATTTCGAATTGCCCCCCCCCCCCCCCCCCTGACAAAATCCGTGGCGCCGCCCCAAAGTCTGAGACAGTTGGTGGCGCATCGCCGGCAATCTGTTTTGTCAATAACTCTGGATAGAATATAGATAGAGACGTGCGAATGGCACCAATGTGTTTGTCTCGTCCAGATGCATCGCCCCAAATGCAACATGACATACCTGGGTCACCAAATGACCTTGACCTGAGGCCAAATTTTGAAGGTGACCTAACCAGGACACCATTCATATTTTTCGAAGCGTATTGACGAGACAAACACAATGGTGTCAACATTTTTGCTCCATGTTCAACCGAAAAAAGTTATTCACGATTTTTTTTCTCTCAAGAAAATGTAATCGTGGCCTCTAGAGCCTAAACTATTGAGTATTGACCCACGTGAAATCCCTGACTACTTTTAAGCCTGAGCACTCAAGCACTGATGCGTATTCATCAAGAAGATCAGTCTCATTACCATTTAAACACTGACTATACTACGCAAATCCCGGATGTCCGCCACGCAAAACACGCAAACTTGCAAAAAACGGTACGCAAAAGACGCAAACTTTCAAAAACCGTGCGTACTTTCCGGAACGATCACGCATAGTGTAGCCTGGGCTTTACTGGCTTGTCCTCCTAATACGGGCTCCGATGGACGGCTATAGGTAGTACAAACTGTTTCAGTCATTCAGACTCCTCAGAGTGGCTCGGGCGCCAGGGTGTATTGCGAAATGAAAGCCAGTCGGCCGAAGATACGCACCCGCCGCCGCACGTCACCCGCTCTCGGCTGGTCTGAGCTTGAAGCCCGTTTCATTCACCAGCGACGGGGAAATTTGCATGGCCAGCGGAGGGCCACAGCGACGGCGGGGGACAGGAGACGGTGGTATCTGTCAGCATCTGGGCGGCTTCAGCGGCGCGGCGGCAGCATCTGCAACGGCGGCGGCGGCGGCGACGGCGGTGCGGTGGTCCGGCGGCGGCGGTGCGGTGGTGCAGTGGTGCGGCGGTCCGGTTCTGTGCGTACTACTACCTACGCAGCGAGGCTACGGGCGCAGGCGGCACGCTTTCACCGCTCTCAGCCGGGCGGGTGGGTGTGTTGGCCGCGCTGTCTACGGCTGAGTGGCACCCCGCCATCAAACTTGTTGTGGCCCGATCGGTCTGTTGTTCGCGACCGACGCGTAGTGCGTGCCTCGCGCTGAGAAGGGCCTTGTCGACACAGCGACAGCGCGGACCTTGACCGGCCACTCCCGCCGCGCCGCGCCGCGCCGCGATCGTCTTACCTTGAGCGCGGCCGCACCTAGTTCGGCGCATGGCGACGTTGAGTGGCGCGCCACAATCGCCGCCGGACGCGCCCTCCGCGCCGCGCGGCACGCTGCTGTCTGGCCGGCCCCGTTTGTGGGCAATCGGCGCGGAGACGTAAAGACGTGGACTGGTTTCGGAGAATGGGCCGGAAAAATTGATGGTTGATCCAGCGAATCGGAGCAAGGATAAGACGGCTTTCGCTATCAATTTGATGCCAGCCTGACCTACAATTACGATGTAGAAGAATATATAGGCAGCAATCATCAGAAGGCATGAGATCGTTTTCTTTCCTTAAAATATGTATATGGATTATGGTCATACCTACACCTTCTGTCAGTTCTACAAGCCGTGCGCGGGCCCTGTCTGTCTCGGTATCTTGACCGTGGCGCATTGTCCAAGTCTAGCACCACGGCAAAGACATGTGGAGCGGAGAGCCACACCCACAACCCTGCTGATGACAACGGTCACCGGTGGCGTCAGGGATCAGCCAATGCTTAGGGAATTCAAGGAAATAGTTCACCTGCAACATTAGTTTTAAACTGAGATAGCAGTTGTGTAGCCCGTGTTGGGAAACCCCTATCTGCAAGTTTTCTTGACTGAAAAGACTCTCCAGCCGAATATATTTGATTTTTTGGCGAATGAATGCGGTGCTGGCAAAAGAATGTGGTGCTGGAATGTGGGGCAGAGGCTATACCATCAGCCAATCAGCTTGCAGCTGGCGCTAGCAAGCGAACCGCCGGCCGCCGGTTGGCACATCTCTAATGCGAGTCTATCCTTACGCGACTACTTTCGAATCTGATTGGCTGAACCATTTTTTTAATTCGCGTGACTTCAGGACTCTGACTCAGGAGTATGCATATAGTTTTGATAAACAATAATAATTTGCGGCCTTCTGTCCTGAATCGGCGCGATATAAGGCCATTTTTGACAATATAAAAATAAATTGTATTAAAAAATATAATCAAATCGTGTTTGGGAAAATTTTCCAAGGTGAACTATTTCCTTTAAGTTGTTCGCTTGCGCAGGAGCGATCATGGGGTAGGGCATACTGATGAATCACTAGTCACTACAGACAGGTAGTGGGGGGATTCGTATTCGATAGTTGGGATCAGTGCCGTAACAACTTTGTATTTCGCTCCAGCAACTTCGGTCAGATTTGAAAGTTTTATGACATTAAAGGACCATTTTAAAATTCCATCTATGAAACCACCAAGGTGTCATTTTTTATCAACAAACTTCTGTAAAGCTCCGCGTGACCACATAAATCAATTTCAACCTGCACATTTCAAAACTTAGCCTAATTCCTTTCTTCGTAAGGAATTGTAAATTCCTTAAGCGCCATAAAATCCAAGTTGGCCGACCTTCGAGGAACATGGAACAACTATGCCTGATCAGTATAGAGCGGGGTCAGACCTGGCCTGCCAGCATTCCGCACCACCTCTCGTTTCTCTGGCACTTCCCGTCGCCTGTGCTGGTTATGGGTAGTCATTTGGTCGAAACAGGATGAGCCATTGAGGTCAGGTCAAGCGGCCACACGCTGAGAGCCAGGCTCGCATCCGCCAGCCGCCACAGACACTGGGTGTAGGAGACAGTGTCGGAATCAGTGGCGGATCCAGGATTTTCTAAGGCAGGGGGCTGCAGGTCCGAGGGCGGCATATTTACTCGATAACAGGGGCGGCATGGTCCAGAGGGGCACCAATCCAATATGTCAATTAAACGGGTCAAATATACCTCTTCCTTAACCCGCGCCCCGAGGGGGGGGAGAATCTACCCCCTCCCGGATTTCCTCAATGTCTCGAAAACTATAATAGATATTAACGTGAAACGTTCCGTACCTTATGTTGCATCCATTTTACGTCTTTTCTCAACATGTCAGTTGGGCAAACTACAGAGGCGATCAAAAATAGAACAATCAATTTTTAGATTTTGTTATGCCCATATTTGGGCATACATGCAGTATCAAACTGTGAGGCCTATGTCATTAGGGCAATTCGGAGCAACATACGCATACTCGGAGGTTAAAAAGTGTTGGAGAACATGTTGTCCATCAATATATCGGAATCATAAATGTGACCGGATTTGGCAATTGCCCTTATTCCACTGTAAATGACGATCTAAATATTGATTCCGCGACGCAACGACCACAGTGCGAAATATTTTTTTAGATCAGTTGTCAGCCAGCTAATCCAATTTTAGATCATGAAGTCAGGTGGCGAATCAAAATTTAAATCGCTGAGGCTGCTGCGAGTGCCGAAATTGAGATCGCTGACCCTTATTTTGGCCATATCTGCCAAAGTAGGGATCTGATCATACAAGTACAAGAAAATACGATGGCGCGATTCGTGCAGTTTCAACCGAGAAAAAAAACAGGGGTGATGGGCATTTTTTTAGGGGTGATATAGGTTGTTTGAAGGTGTGAATGTCAGGAAAACAATAAATTTTTAGATAGGATCTCCTTAAAAGGGCATGTTCCGCCCATTTTGATGACGTTACGACCTAATTTTTTATCGATCCATTTTTAGATCGCCTCCCCGTAGTTTTCCCAACTGATGTCATTCAAATTAGTGAAGTAGTTTGGGAGATAATGACGTTTTAGAGACGTCATGCCATTTTTGGTGGGAAAAAAAACGATAAATGTTTGAAGAACCGTAGTAAATCGAGTTGTAAAGCAAATTGCAAAAAAAATGGAAGGAAACAAATTTTAATTTTCTTAAAAATGGCTATCTCGGATTTGCATTTTTGTTAGTTTTTGACCCTCCCCCCCAAAAAAAACTTATTTGTTTAGGAAAAATCCCACAAAATATTATTTTTCAAAGATATAACAAAATGGAATATATATTGGATAACCAAATATGAGCGATACCCACACCAAATTTCAAAGTAAAATATTTATTTTTTACCGACTTATGGCTCTCAAGTATGATTAACCCGCGCCGTGCTGGGGGTTAGACACCCCCTCTCTCTCTCAGGTATTTCGAGGATAGCGGAAAAACGGCGACGCGCAGCGCCGCCGTTTTTGGCACAGCTCTTCGGGTGTCAATTGTCCACATAATGCAAAAAAAAAATAATCGGGTCATCTCAGATCAGGTCACCAGACTAGGTCGCGTGACCCCACCTCCAAAAGAAAACTTGTGGTCGTACCACAGTCACAGTTTTTGGACGATCGGTTTTACACTTACAGGATTTCATAAGGCCACATATATCTACAATTCGTTTATCTTGGATTTTGTATATTGGCGACCTAAGTTCGGGTCAATTTGTGACCTCCCCATTATAAGTCAATGGGGAAATATTCAAATGCTTCCTTTTCCAAGGATACGCAAGATATCAGTATGATTCCTTCTGGATCATGTTATTATAGGCTATTCTTGATGACCTAGGTGCCATTTTTTCGGTGACCCCTACAGGGTCAACTGAGGTCATCCGAGGTCACCAACAGTTGCATTTCAATAACTCTCGACATAATTACGATAGAGAAGTGAAACTGACACCAAAGTGTTTTTCTCGTCGAGGCACGTCTTCCCATATGCAACATGACCTACTTGGGTCACCACTTGACCTTGACTCGGGGTCAAATTTTTGCGTTGACCTAACCTAGTCAACATTAAAATGAGTCGAAGCGCCTTGACGATACAAACACGATGGTGACAGCATTATTCCCTTGTGGTTATTAGGTAAAAAGCTATTCGTGAGAAAAAAACTTTGTAAAAAATAGCTTTTTTGAAATTTGATGAGCTCTGGAGCCTGAAATATTAACCAACTTAACATCTGAGGTCAGTTGGTCGCTTGCATTTTTCAAGAGCTCTTTTCTATTGCTCTTTTCTGCTTGTTCCTAGCTATCATAGTTCCTGTAATATCTGGGGGTTTCTTGAGCGAAGTCCTAAAACTGGAAAATTTGACCTTTGTTGACCTCTGGTGACCTCAATATTGGCTTGAGGAAAAATATATTGAAGTACTTCCGAATGTGCTTGTCGAGAGCTTTCGAACGCCTTTTCCTGCGTCTTTCTAACCCTTTTATTTTTCAAGAGCTAGAGGGGGGGGGGTCTACCCCCCCCCCCCCCCGGCACGGTGAAGGTGGCGTCGAGCACCGGCACCACGTAATTTTTTTAAATTGAATTTTATGGCTTTTAATTACCAGATACAGGCAAATAAATGCCACCACTGTTTTTATTAGACAAAACTGGTCTAGAAACATACCGTTTTATTTATATTAATCAATTTGAAATGTTGACCTTATGCAACCTGACCTTGACCTGGACTTCGCCTAAGGGCCATTATATGGGGTCAGGGTGTAAAATTGGCTACTATTATCAAATTATACGTGTAAAATAACCCATAAAACATGTGTCGCATGACTTTCGTAGACCTTTTGCCAATAGTTATATTTGCTGACCTGGCCTTGACGGCTTGACCTTTGCTTACAATCTCAATTTCCTTTATGCGGAAGATGTATTATGCCTCTGACAGCACTTTGTGCCATAATAGTCGCAATATAAGGCTTTAACCCTATTCCCTCCGGGGGCAGATTCTGCCCCTCCCGGTGTTTTTTTTTTACTTGCCGCTTCTAAACCGTTAGGCCTGGCGTCCTGAAACTTTGTGACTTTTCCCAAAATTAAATGGCGCGTATTGTGTTAAAATTTTGAAAAAATCGGTCCAGCAGAGGCGGTTCCAGGCTCCTGTTTTGGGGAGGGTGTTACGAATGCAGTTTTTCGGCGCATACTTCCTTCGTGGTTTGCAGTGCAATAAATGCGTCAGAAACAATTTCAATGCAATATGCATCATAGATACTGGGATTGTACATATTTTGGGGGCAGAGGCGCACTCAGGATAAAAAATGGGAGGCGATACCCACCCTCAAATTAGGTCCAACTTCAAATTAGTAAGATGATAAAAGCGTTACGCGCATGGTGCACCCCATGTTTTTTTTCTGGATCGGCCTATGCGCAATATATCGAATTTAACAATTTACATGATATAATGCCCACATATGACGTTAATGTCGTCCCAAACAATCACGAACAGCACATTTTTTTTTCTTCAGGAAATCCCCCCACTTTACATTACCAGAATACGCCTATGATTTTGTATTTTGTTTTTTGTCTTTAGATATATTAAAGACCAGTACATTTGAAGCTCAAAACCGTTTGGGGCATGCAAATCGGTCGAGCCACATGGCCGCAATGACCTTTCAAAAAACACCCCCAAAATTTGGATTTTTTGCCCCCTGACCCCCCATTTTTTAACAAAACAAAATTGTCGGGGTCCAAAAAGAGAGATCTTGTCATAACGAATCGAATGGCGTTTTCCCATCGAAATCGACCGAGCGGTTCTCGAGATCTCTGGGGGGGGGGCAGAATCTGCCCCCCCCCCCCCCCCCCCCCCCCGCAGGTTAACGTAATTATGGCCGCCCGCAGGGAATAGGGTTAAATGGAAAGTATAGCAAATCAACCCAAATACCTCGATTTTGACATTTCACCTGACCGTGACCTGACATGAGACCTTATTTTGAACATTCCACGTATGTTTTACGTGCGTCTCATTGAGAGCTTTCGATTGCTTTTTGCGCGTCTCACTGCGGTTATTGGTTTAGAAGATAACGAGGTGGCAGAATATGCCCCACCCTAGTTCGGCTGAATACCCCAGCGGGGCGCGGGGCCCTTTTGAAAGTCTGGTGGCATGATCGAATGTCCGACTGTGGATAGGTTCACATGATTCACAAAATGTACATTATTTTGTTTTATTCTCCGGGCTAACTACATGTAGCCCGGAGAAGCAAAAAATAGATTGTCACAACATCGGGAAACTAAGTAGCATACGTGGATAAGCAAGGAGCAAAATCTTGTGTTACGACAGTTGAATCGTTCTTATTGGGTCGCGCTAATCCAAGGGGATTATAAAACGTTTTCAGCGTCGGCCACCGATTTTTGCGACATTTGGTCTCAAGTTCAAGTCGAGCCTCCTGTTTCCCAGAATCAGGTCCATGTTGACCTTACAGATCTCATTTAAGGTCAAATTCAATGTCAAAGGACGGGGGACGCTGTAGTGCCCAAAGTTTGCGTCTGATTGCAACACAAATGGTCTCAAACGATGTCTCCGAAGGCGGCATGATGCCTTCCAAGAGCAGCATAATGCGCTCTGAGGGCAGCAGGATGCCTTCCGAGGGCCACAAGACATCTTCCGAGGTCGGCATAATGCACTTCGAGGGCGGCAAAATGTCTTCCGAGAGTGGCAAGATGTTTTCCGAAGGCGGCATGATGTTTTCCGAGGGCGACATAATGCTCTCTGGAGTCTGAGGAGGGCATGATGTCTTCCGAGGGCGGCATGATGTCTTCCAAGAGCGGCATAATGCGCTCTTAGGGCGGCAGGATGCCTTCCGAGGGCGACATATTGCTCTCTGAGGGCGGCATAATGTGCTCTGAGGGCGGCAAGACGCCTTCAGAGGGCGACAAGACATCTTCCGAGGGTGGCATAATGCACTCGGGCGGCAAAATGTATTCCGAGGGCGATTGGGTGTTTTCCGAGGGCGTCACAATGTTTTCCGAGGGCGGCATGCCTTCCGAGGGCGGAATGATGCCTTCCGAGGGCGGCATAATGCCTTCCGAGGGCGACGATGTACCTTCTGAGGGCGGCATAATGCGTTGTGAGGGCGGCAAGCTGTCTTCTGAGGGTGCCAGGGTGCCTTTCAAGAGTGCTACGACGCTGTCGGTAGACACAAAGGGCGCCCTGGCGGCCTTCCGAGAACGCTACAGAGCCTTCGGCGCCGGCAAATCCTTTGCAAGAACGGCGTCGCGGTGCCCGAGGGCGCCGTCTTCTAAGGCAGGGGGCTTCAGCCCCTACGCCCCCCCCCCCCCTGGATCCGCCACTGGTCGGAATGTGCAGCCACCAATCACATGTGCGGCGCATTGCTGATTGCGGTGAAGGGATATATCACCAGTCGCAAAAGAGAGCGGACAGTGCCGGGATACATTGCCAGCAATTCCAGCCGTGCCGCGGCACCGCACCGCGCAGTCAGTGACCAGGCAAGATAATAGTCAATAGTCATGCTCTGGCTCCGTCGGGCTTGGCCGGAGTCGCGTGAGAGGTGTGTGCTGTGTACCCTCCCTCGAACCCGGTCGACGCCGAGGGGTCAGTCGGAGAGATGAGCTGATCAATGGGGCCAGAGCGGCGCTACGCTGACCAAGGCCGGGCTGAACAGGCGTGTTTGGGGGGACAGTCGTATCCTTGCAGTGGCTGAAATCTGCGACTGTGATGTCGCTGAGCGTGGGGACAGGCAGTGGCGTCGACACCTACCAAAAGTTAGAGGGACTGGGCACCGGGGGACGACAGCGTTCTAAAAAGTTTCTTTCCATGCAATGTCCATAGGCCTAATGTTAAAATAAAAAAGTTTGGGACGCGGTCACCCCCCCCCCCCCCGGGTTTGCCCGATGAAGACAGACTAATAACAACAATAATTTGCGTGTCTTTCCATAACGGCATACTATCCCTTTCAGCAGAGCTTTTCTGCTCCGAGGTCGCGGCTCCGACCTCGAAGCAGCGAACCGAGACAATATCAAGAATTATAAATCTAAACTAACAACTGCGTGGCGAAAAACAGTCGGGAACAGCTAACGATCATAGTCGTTATCTCTGTCTCAGCAAGCACGACGTATCGCTGTGAATGAACGAAGCTCGCCGACAACGAGCAGTAAACGGCAAACGTGAGGGAAAGCGAGTCGGAACAAATGTCACGACATTTAATTTAATCGGGTTCGCCGGCACCGATCGTGGCGTCAAGAACCACGGGCTCGCCGCTCGACACCGTCCATTTATGGTATAGTAAGATGCTGGTGGGTCCATATTTGTTTAAAACGTGGCGCTGTGATGCGCCAAAATAAAAATTTATGTTGGAAAGCTTGATGTGCTTTGATGTCAGTGTTTGCTCGAAAGTTATGTGTCGGCCGGAAAGTCTGTGCTTTGTTGTTCCTGTGACGTCATCTCTGTATAAAAAGTCGCGCACTGGACGGCTCACTCAGCTTTCAAAATATATTTGTGTATCAAAATAATTTCTGCTTTGTCCGCTTATAACAAGAATATAAATATCCGGAAGCCATATAATTAGAAAAAACGATCGAAATGACTAACGTAACCGCTCAGACGGCGCCCAGACACCACCAGCAGATATCACCCCCGATTTACTATCCTCTTCTGCGAATGCCTCGCGAATCGCCATGCAGATCGCCGCACTCCAACACGCACGTACCCAGGATTGTTCTCAGGGGGAGCACGTCAGTGGCGGATCACATTTTGCTCCGTTTCGTTAGCGAAAGGTTGTTGACCGGGAGGGTGTCAGGTCGTCGCAGAATCGCATTTTATCTAGTGTAATAAACTGGTTTGCTCAGTGTGGGGGGGGGGGGGGCATGGCACCAATCCCCCCCCCCCCCCCCCTTGGCTACGTGCCTGACTCCCGACCCCATAACATATTGCCGCGGATGGACCCAGGATAACCGTTTCTGCGCATTAGAATCCGTGATCGACGGTGCACACGAGTTGGCCGGCCTGAATAACGGCAAGGCCCTATGTATGAATAACGCAGCGACAGGCGACCCGGCAACAGACCGCGGCCGCGGCGAGCTTAACCAGTTATGTTAAAACTGCATGGCAGCCAAAACAGGCAGGAATACTGATAAAACCACACAGAAAATATGGGCAAAATCAATTAACTACTGAATACTGTATAGTTGTACTCACCGGCGCCGAGACGGCGCTGGGACGGGGATGCAGCAGCAGGAGTGGTTCAGGTCGACGGCTTCTGGGATGCTGGTAAAGCTGCAGGAGAGGTGAGGTCGACGACTCCTGGGACACGCACAAAAATAATGATGGATAAATATTAATTAAATGCACCGTGCAAAGTTACACTTGCCAGGCATGTTAAACACCTTCAAATTTAAATTGAAAAACTATCGAACAATCGTCTGACATGAATAAGAAATGTATCAAATTGTAGCTACTTAATTCATATTTTGATAATAAAATTATATGAAAGTACCCTTAACTGGATTGGTCATGCCCATAACCCACTGCACGCACACACATGTCACGACGTGAACAGTGTCGGCAGAAGGTATTTTCGGATGGGGGGCAAAGAAACCCAGGGAGCCCCCTCGGTCAAAGGGCCCCTTTACCAGTTCTGTTAAAACTGCATGGCGGACAAAACAGGCAGGAATACTGATAAAACCACACAGAAAATATGGGCAAAATCCTACGGCCAAAGGATTTTTTATACGGAAAAGGAAATCCTACGCCCCCCCCCCCCAAAAAAAAAAACATTGGCGCGAAATGGTATTTCCTCGGATTTAGGCCACTATATTTTGCAGAGCCTTTAAATGGTCGCAAAAAAACGTCAGACAGGCCCATGTTGAAGGATCAGGCCTTCCGAGGGCCCCTTAGGCCTACCGAGCCGCCACGCCACCCCCCCCCCCCCCCCCCCCCCCCACCCCCGCAGGCCGACTGAGAGCCCCTCAGGCCAATGGGCGCAGGAACATTTGTGAAAAGTGGGGGGCAGCCGCAACCTCACTGGATAAATGCCCCCCCCCCCCCCCCTCTAACTCGAAAACTAAAAGGGCTAGAAAGACGCGGAAAAGTGTTCGAAAGCTCTTGATAGACATTCAAAGTTAATTATTTGGGGAGGGCAGCTGGGGAGGGCAGATTCTGCCCCCCCCCCCCCCCCCCAGAAACAGTTTGACCTACAGAGGTCACAATAGGTCAAACAGGTCAAATACGCGGTACCCCATAACTTTTCACCTAATTGACTTAGAGAAATTTCCTGATTCAAAAATACTCGGAACAGGGTGAAGATTGTGCACAAACCAAGATTTGACCATCCCGGGTCACTGTTTGACCTCAGGTCAAAATGTATATTTGTTCAATGGGTGATAACTATTTGCGCGGTACCCTATACAATCTCAGAAAACGCACTTATATACGCAATTGAGCACAGAACCATCCGCAAGTGACCATAGTTTATGCACAACACAACAGATGACTTTACTCTGCTACTGTGTGACCTTAGGTCACACAAATACGTCAAAAATACGGATTTGGCCAAAAATCGCGGTACCGCATAACTCCTACAATAATTGAAGTAGACGAGTCATCAGAGTGCCACAATTTTTTGCATTAGCACATAGATGGTGCACAACAAATATATTTAATCCGAAAATGTCACCGTTTGACCTCAGGTCACGTCCACATTTTGCAATTAGTCATAAAGGCGAGGTAACTTTTTTGGGACAACGGCGCGGTACCGCATAACTTTTTTCCTAAACAACTTAGGAAAATCAGCCAAATAGCTTAATATTCACAAAAGACCATAGATGGTGCACAAAGAGCAACCTAAGCCCTTCAGGTCATCGTTTGACCTAGGTCACGGCATAAGTTAACGTTACGGCACAAGGCAGAATGGCTCGGTACCGCATAAGTGTTCCCCAAAATCACTTAAAGAACCCATTCCACCACCATCGCTTCCCCTTAACCCACCGAATGTGCACAACTCAAGAGTTGATGAATGTTGTTACATTTTTTCTTCTCGTCATTTTAGTCGACCCCTCACTCAAAAATTATCGGCGACGCCCCTGCATAGGGCCCTCTCAGGCCTGTCAAGGACCTTCTCAGACCGGTATGGGACTCTTTCAGGCCTGACGAGGGCCCTCTTAGGCTTGTCAAGGGTTTTCTCATACCTGAAAATACACTCTCAGACCGACCGGGGGCCCTTTCAGACCTGCAAAAACGCTCGGGGCCCTTTTCAGCTCGAGGGCCCCTTGACGTCTGATGTGCCCCCCCCCCCCTCCCTTCCGATTTGTTTCCCCCTGGAGCCGCCCCTGGTATAGCCGTCTATGATATTTGAGCTTTATTCCCTCTGATTTTGTGACGTTTTGCATTTTACTTGTTGCAGTTTGACTTAACGCACAAGACCCGTCTCCTGTATGGAGCGAAGCGAAGCAACTTACTCTCACCACAAGCTTTGGCGTGACGCGGAGCCGTGAATCAGCTGTTTGCCCTTTTGACTTTTTGCATTAGACTTGATGCCCTTTTGACCCCTTTGATGCCCTTTTTGGGAGCATGTGGCTGTTTGCCCTTTTGACTTCTTACATTTGACTTTTTGCCTTTTGACTTTTTGCGTTTTTGACTTTTTGCATTCGACTTTTTGCGTTTTTGACTTTTTGCATTTGACTTTTTGCCTTTTTGACTTTTTGCATTTGACTTTTTGCATTTTTTACTTTTGCATTTGACTTTTTGCCTTTTTGACTTTTATCCATTTCGACTTTTTGCCTGTTTGACTTTTTTTGCATTTGACTTTTATCCTTTTGACTTTTTGCCTTTGACTTTTTGGTTTCGACTTTTTGCATTTGACTTTTATTTCATTTTACTTTTTGCCTGTTTGACTTTTGCATTTGACTTTTTGCTTTTTGACTTTTTGCCATTTGACTTTTTGTCCATTTGACCTTTCGCCGCTATGACTTTTTGCATTTGACTTTTAGCCTATTTGACTTTTTGTCATTTGACTTTTTCACATTTGACTTTTTGTCCTTTGACTTTTGAATTTTTGTCCGGTTACCATTCCCTACGTGAGGTCGTGAAATAGTTATTGTCCCAACTTCAAGGCATTCATCTCAAACCAATATCAGTGATCGATGACGGATAAATCGCTCAAAAGTGTGGGGAGGCCGGGAGGCAGTTATCAGTATTGCCCCCCCCCCCGCCTCAAAGTGGGAGCCCATGTGGCCCCCCAGCCCTTGTTCCTACGCCTATGATTGTGAAGTTGTGAATTAATCATTATTCTGCCAACTTTATGGCATTCATATCAAACCAATATTAGTGATTGAAGAATTAGAAATCGCTCAAAAATAGGGAGCAGTTAATGTTTAATCCCAGCTTAAAAGCTGGGGCCTTGGCTCCCCCCCCCCCTGGTTCTTACGCTTATGGGTATTGCGGGGTGTGAATTCATCATTATTTTCGCAATTTTAAAGGCTAAAAGCATTCATATCGAACCAATATCAGTGATCGAAGGAGGAGAAATGTTAAAAAGTGTGGGAGGGTCAGTTAACATTGCTGCCCTGCCCCCCTGCCCTGCCTGCCTGCCCCCCCCCCCCCCCCCACCAGGGGCGGATCCAGGATGGGTGGTTTAGGTCAGTTTGGTGGGACCAAATCTCAAAAAGTCTCACACAATTTTGAAAACACGCCGGATTTCGCTTGCTTGTGCATCGATAACTGATTTAAAACAAACTTTCTTAGTAAAAGTTGCTTAGATTGTATATTATCTCAGTAAATGTGTCAAATTTGCGCCGATTTCAGGTGGTTTGGGGGCCATGGCTCCGTGCCGCGCCCCGCGCCGCCGCCCCCCCCCCCCCCCCCCCCCCCCCCTCTGGATCCGCACATGCCCCCAAGTCCCAACCTGAAAATGGGGGGGTCGTGCGCCGCCGCCCCCCCCCCCCCCCCCCCCCGTTCCTACGTCTATGCTCATTGCTCAGGCCTACCGAGGGCCCCCTCAGGCCGACTGAAGGCCTTCGGTCGGCCTTAGAGAACCCCTCAGGCTGGCTGGGGGCACCTCGGGGCCCTCATACATCGAAGAAATGTCTACTGAGTCACGCGCTACGTTGACGTGACGTGTTGACGTGTATATCCACTGTGGACGTGAGCGTGCCGACTGACGAGCCACGAGGCACACCAGTCATCAACGTAATGTTGTATTCTCTCTATCAACGGTGTTATTTGGAGTGACCTAGAAATAGTAGCCATACGTGATGAGACGATGTTACTCTTACCGTTTGAAATATAAAAAAGCTATGCAATTTCTCCGTAACTTGATCATCTTCCTCACCGCAATACCACCACAATCGTCGAATACACATGTTTGAACTTCAGTGAATGGAGGAAAACGTCATTGCTAACTCAGCATTTGTCTTTTTAGTCCCATTACGTCACGGCTCTCAGCCAATGGAAAGCTGGTTGTTTCGAGAGTCAGCCATTTGCATGCGTGTTCTTCCCGATAGCTACGTGCCAATGACGTCGTAATATTTGATTTATAAACCGAAAGGTTTGATCTAACACCAACAAACTTGGAATGAATGGCATGCGAATGAATGACCTTGAATATCATCATCATTGTTTATGGGAATAAATTAATCTCATCATCATTGTTTATGGGAATAAATTAATCCAGTCACCGAAATGTCTAATCTGATCACCAAAATAGCTGAACATATCACCGAAACGAAATACAACCAAAAAAACTAAATCTACACGGTGCTTTCATCACCGAAACACTGCTTTCATCACCGAAACAGCTGATTTCATCACCGATGCTACCAAATCAACGTATTCACTATTCAGTAATATGGTATAACAACTATGCCTTTGGCCTTTGGGAATATTTTTTGCGTAACCGATTAATTCTACCGTAACCGTTATTTGCGTAACCAATTATATGATGTTATTACATTGTTCCTGTCACACCAGGCCGCCCGCCAGACTCTGCCACGGCCGTCGGCCAGTGTCCGTTGAGGCCCCAGCTTAGTAAATATTGTAACTAGTTGTCAACGAGATGGTCTTGGGGGTCTGGGTAATTATTTGCGTAACCGATTAATTCTACCGTAACCGTTATTTGCGTAACCAATTATATGATGTTATTACATTGTTCCTGTCACACCAGGCCGCCCGCCAGACTCTGCCACGGCCGTCGGCCAGTGTCCGTTGAGGCCCCAGCTTAGTAAATATTGTAACTAGTTGTCAACGAGATGGTCTTGGGGGGTCCGGGTAATTATTTGCGTAACCGATTAATTCTACCGTAACCGTTATTTGCATAACAAATTCGATTATGTTATTACAATTTTTCCTGTCACACCAGGCCGCCCGCCACTCTGCCACGCAGGGGCGGATCAAGAAAATCTTCAAGGGGGGGGGGGGGGGTCATCAATAACAGTGGTGCCCCTATCTGAAAACTCAACGGATTTGGTCCACTATATTTTGAAGGTGCCCCTATTTCAGCTGTTTTCATTCACAACGTTGGCTATAGGTATTTGCAATATCAGTCGTACCCTTTCATCATTTAAAGTGCCGCGGATGGTGCTAAATATATTATTTGTACTTACAGTCAAGGGCGGCCCCAGACGGCTGATGAAGAATTGACCAAGAGGGAAGTCGAGGTTCGTGACCGGGGGGGGGGGGGGGAGTTTGGAAGCCGTTTCTTACAAGCAGTAAATCTGATGCATGCGATAAACTATTATTGCGCCGCGAAGCAGCGCCAAAATTTGAGGTTTTGGGCGGGTTGGAGAACTAATTTTTGCTATTGGAACCAGCATGCAGGGTCAAAACGAGGAAATATGTCTGGAGCAAAAGGTGGTGTCAAAAGACATGTTGCCCCCCCCCCCCATTTAAGGCCAAAAGGTGGGGCCATGGCCCCATATCCTCCCCCTGCGGCCGCCAGTGTGTACACTGTACAGTCTATCCCAGTAAACATGCCGACGTAGGGCCGACGTCGGCTGGACGTCCGATATGTCCGCATATGCCGAGATCCAGCCGAGGTCCAGCCGACGGCGAGATCTCGGCACGGAAAGCAGTTCGGCATGCCGACATCGGGCCAACGTCGGCTGGACGTCGGATATGTCCGCATATGCCGAGATCCAGCCGAGGTCCAGCCGACGTCGAGATCTCGGCACGGAAAGCAGTTCGGCATGCCGACATCGGGCCAACGTCGGCCCGTTGTTGACTCGACGTGTAGCCGACACTGAGCCGACCCATGCGAAGGTCGGTCCCAAGCGCTCTGCCAGTAATTACAGAACACTTTCCAAACTTCAGCACGCATTCAAACAGTAACACATTTATCCGAACTCTTCTGTATTTACATCAAACCATCCCAAGGTCACACAGTACATGAACAAGGTACAAGCGACCTCCTCTCGGCTGCCGAGAACAGTTGGCCGCGTTGTACAGCCATTGTCGCACCAGCGTTTCCACATTTTTGCAAAGCCGTGCTTCAGGGTGACGGCATCTGAAAGAAGGAAAGGAGAGTGTCAAACAAGACATACTGAAACTGGCGTCCGGCAGATAGGCAGACAGACAAAGCAATTGAATGTAAATGAATGACAGGGCAGCGCTGTGCAGCCATTGTCGCACCTGCGTTCCCAGTTTTCCACATTATTCAAAGCTGTGCTTCTGGGCGACGGCATCTGAAATAAGAAAAGGAAAGGGTGTCAAACGAGACACATACTAAAACTGACAGATAGGCAGACAGGGAGGCAATTGAATGCTGGCGTACTTGATTGTTCATAGTTACTGCAATCAACATTTTGAATTGAATTGATAATGTTGGATAACTAAAGAAACAAACAGACGGCGAAACCGTACAACTTCCCTGCTCAAGCCTCCAGCACCGCACTGCGTGCGAGCCCCGAGCCTGGCGCCAACTGACTGCCCCGCTCCGGCCGGCTGATTCCGCTGCGCTCGGCCGGCCCCGCGCCGCGGGCGCTGACCCGGTGCACAGTTGGCGGATTGACCCTTCTAGCGCGACACGGCCCGAAAGCTGGCTTTGATAGCCTGTAAGACAATGACAATGAGTATGTAGGTCCTTTTTGGTGAGCTGATTTCAAATGTTATCTCAAGCGAGATGAGCAAAGAAAATAGAGGTACAATAACCCAAAATTAATTGTCACGACTCAAATCAAGCGTAAGCGTAAGCTAAATCCAACTGCTACATCCAATAATAACAGGCGGACGGCTTACATTCCAAGCTAGTGTGCGAGTACCTACCACACTAACCTCGGAACTCTGTTGGCGTGCTGGTGGGTTGGTCTTCCGCGGTGGGTAGCGTGGCACATGGACAAGGACAAGCAGAAATCGCCGTTCAGTCACTCGCTCGCTGACAGTGCTTAGAAATTTAAGCTAACTTCGACACGCGGCCTCCCACTTCTTCTTAATATTGGAGATGAGAAACCTTACGCTATAATTTTGCGCCGAAGAAAAAGCAAGTTCCTCGCTAAATTGTATATCCAGGTACTCCAGTAATTTAGTCACTGAAAGGTTCGAGACACCGACGCTAAAGCCTAACTCAGCAATATCGCGCCTGCTAACGCACATCCTTCCACCCTACTCGCGCGGACTGGTGGGTCGTGACCTGACCTGCTTCCCGGGTCACCGCATAGCACCGGCCCGGGCCGGGCCCAACCCGAATTTATTTTAAAACACATCCAAATGATATAAATACAAACTGTACTGTTTTTGACATTTTAAAAGCCAGGTTACCTTCTTAGAACAGCATATAAAGGGGAGCTAAAATCTAAAAATAATCTCAAAATCGCGTATCACCGTGAATCAACTCGCGCGCTGCGCCCAACGCAGCGGCGCTCGGGCAAAATAACTTGAAGTGCACTTCCCATTTCATCTGGTAGAGGATAATTGTTGGTTCTTTCATGTAAATGGATTAAAACGCACTTTACATCAGTCCTTAAGACACTGTAATATAAAAAACGAGCCACTGCGCTCACGGCTCACTGCCTATTAGGTGCGGGCTGCTGGACTGAACGCGCATTGAGAATATCTATGGTAGGTTGCGAAAGGACGAGGAAAGTCCTCCCCATACCTCTCACCGAGGGGGATGGGGGAGAATATACATGCATGACAAAAATAAAATAAGGAAGGGGAAATGGAAAAGTCTCACCAAAAACTTGATAAACAATTATGGCTAATCACGTAGTGAGCGTAATATGCGCATGTGTAGTTTCGAAATACGGATCCTTATCGACCTGCCACGCAAAGAGTTGCAAGTAGGAGCAAAAATTTCGCCGTGAAACATGGAGTGCACAGTCTCATAGACAATGGCATGATTTTTGGTGGGGTACTCGGGGTACATTTTTTGAAAATGTATGTATAGGTATATTTTTTCGATAGTTTTT